>PQWD01000948.1:9980-115308 GCA_019425675.1 Leucinodes orbonalis
AGTCGAGTGCGTGTCGGTCGCCAGAGCCTCGGCCGTTGTTCGGCAGGATGCCCCGGCCTGGTGAGGTTGGCTTGTGTCGCGAGAGCTGTGTACTAGGAGCCATAAATGAGCAAGAGCTTTACCCGTCACTAATTTATCCTCGTCCGTTGTCATAGTAGTCCAATTTTAACCTCCGGATGCGGAACTTTAAAAACGATGAATCGTCGTAGTGTCGCAATGACGGATTCAATAATTGATAATCTATAACGTCCTTGTGGCGACATCTTGGCTACTTCAATGATTGCAGTTTAACTAATTGTTTTAATTATGCACGCGATATTAAGGGTTGACTACAGACTACAAACACTTATTTTCATTGAACATTCTTTAATGAACTTACCAGTTCATAGTGTCCCACTGCAGGGCTACAGCATGGTTATACACGCTCACCTATGGAAAGTGATATGCCTGACCATGACAGAACGGCATTGAAGGAGTCCAACAACTGATAAACGGTTATTATTCTCCATCAATGCCGCAGTGCGCCAGTCATCCGAGACAACAGATGTTAGGTCCCTTATACCCGGTAATTTCACTAGCTACAGTGCCCTCATCCCGAAACACAAAAGTGATTAACATCTTATTTTACGGGACGATATCTGGCACTGCGGTGGTACTTACCAAGGCTCAGTATCGTGTCTACCACCAAGTAAATGAAGGTTATGGAGAGGTTGGGCTTTAAAGCACCGCACAGGCTCGATCTGATGGTGGTTGACACCAGCAACTTAACGTTTTATCCGAAGCACGGAGTTGCTTGACGAATGTATATGATCGCGCAACTGAAAGTAGTATCGGTGTAAGATGTGATGTTAAAACAAGGAAATATTTATTCTTAAAACAATGTACGTATTTTTACCAAAACTTTCCAGTCATCGAGCCGTTGGCAAACACAGATTACTATCAGCTTTAGAAAGAAAATAACACCAACAATTGTGTTGAGACAGCCCTGCGTGTTGCTTTATTCGAAGGTTTTTCCTTCAGATGCAGAAGATTGCATATACATTGTCGTACTAAATTGATCTTGTTAACATTTGTAATAGCCGATGTGTTCATAACGTTTTGCAGTGCTTACGAAATAATAAATGATATTTACGTGCGTAAATCATCCCATGGTAAAAATAGATTATCTTACATCATCATTTATGCCTGAAGGCCTGTGCCTTCCCGCACAGCATAGCCATGGGGGGATTGGGCTGTAACCCACAACGTGGGCCCAATGCGGTTTGGTGGGTGTTAACGACTACCATACTAAGGGTGTAGCCGGCACCGACGGCTTAACGTTTCCAACGAAGCACAGGATCATCTTTCTTTTCGGACAGTCAGGTGATTCAGCGTTAAGTCCCCGTGATATGAGGGTGGTCTATGGCTCCATGGACGCTTTTCTCACTCCCAACAGAGTGGAGGGGGATCTGCTCATACAATACGTGGATAGCGTCGACGGGCTGGTTAGATGGATGCGCCCTGCGCTCTCCCACAACCCGTCACACGACAAGCACGACTACTAAGAGGAGTTTATTCGGTAGGAGTCCGACATAAGTGATGAAGGGGTACTATCCAATGCAGGATTCTCCTCTCAAAAATAAAGGTGATTCAGCGAGAATTATGGAAACTAACCGAACTGGAAAAAATCGCCCCTTTAATGATTTCCACCCGGACCGATCTCCAGCAGTTGACAACCATCATCGGTCCATTTTGTTGGTGGTCGGTCGAAACCTTTTTTCCGTTACGTGAACACCCCTCGCGGAAGGGTCCGCCCCATCGGCCATCAGTTTTAAGCACAATGTGACCTGCCCACTGCCACTTCAACTTGCTGAACCTGTGGTCTTTGTCGGTCACTTTAGTTCTCTTACGAACATCCTTATTCCGGATCTTATTGCGTTGAGCTAACATCTCTCCTTAGCTAATTTTGTTGTTTTTTGGTTGCAGGTCGACTGGCTGTGATCACCTTTAGTATATTTTACGGTAGCCCTCGGGATCATACTATCCTTCGTTCCGTGGCTGGATTACATTATATTTAGGGTGAGTACTTTTTTATACCCCCTAAAACCTAAGATCAACAATAAACGAACTATTAGTACAATCACGAAGAAACGTCAACCATAAAAAGTGTTCGAACCCCCTGACACATACGTATAGTTATTGTTATATTATTTATTTAAATTTTGACCACAACACCTCATAGAAAGAATCCACAAGCATGAGCACACTACTATGTCATTATGACATGTAGCGAGCGACGAGATTATGAATAAAAATTCTGGCCAACTGACGCGATGGGCTTTTTGCCTTGTTTATTGTTTATCTTAGATTTAATGTCATAAAAAAGCAAGCTGACACGGAAGTAGTGTGGTTTGAAAGTAAAAGGGTTTCTCTCTTCAACGTAACGCAGTCCACTGCTGGATATAGGTACCCCGCACTCTGCGCCAGACTTCCCAGCCCTCCGTTTTCCTTATGTAGCATCCACGAGCGACCTTCCGCAAGTTGGCGCCGCTACGCTTGCCAAGACGCTGTCTCCACTTCAGAACTCGTCTGCTCTTAAGCCCTTCGGTTCTCCGACATTCGTGACCACACCACCACAACTTCAACTTTCTGGCTATTCACAAATTGTCAGGCAAGACGTCGTTGCAATTCCCTAAAAACACTTTCGATCTTATTCAACATTCATTCCTCAGGAACTGAAAATCTGGAACGGCTCGTTGAGCTACAGTTATTGGCAGCGACCAGGAGTGATGCGGCTCACCAAAGTCTACATCTTCAACGTCACCAACCCTCAGGGGTTCTTGGAGAATGGGGAGAAACCCCGCCTGGTGGAAGTTGGGCCTTTTGTTTATCGGTAAGTCATTATACAATCCATACTAATGATACGAGTTCGTACATGCATACACAGCATTTCTCAATAGTGGATAATTGTTGCTAAGTAAGCATGACCCGAATTAATGAAATGGAAAATATTAAGCAATAAATGAGTGTACTTTCTATAGTCTCTCAAACTAGTTGTTATCATTTACCTCCACATCCAACCTCCCAGCATCAGCATTTAGCAAATACTAGCATTTTTATCTCTATAATTCAAATGTTGGAGTTACGCCCGACACTAATATTATAAAGAGTTTGTTTGTTTGAAAGCTATAATCTCAGGAACTACTGGCCCAATTTGAAAAAATATTTTAGTGTTAGATAGCTTAGGTAAATAATTATCGAGGAAGGCTATAATATCATCACTCTAAGTACAAAAGGAGCGGAGCAGCAAGGAAGAATATTTCAAACTAGGGGATTTTTTCCAACTGAGAGCTTGTGTAAACGATGTTTACATAAGCATAATATTAACCCTAATCGAAATAGAAAACGTTATTCATCATAAGTGTTTAATTTAAAACAAAATTGCTCGATACATTAGTTGATTTAAATGAATATCTCAGGAGATCGTAGTTTTAACTCATCTCATATAAACGAAGTCGCGGGTTAGCGTTAGCCTAAAGTAACTAATCCACGCGGGCGAAGTCGCACGCACAAGCTAGTTAATATTATAAAGAGATTCGGGATAGAGGCACTGTAGCTAATGAAGTTACCGGGTATAAGAGACCTAAAATCTGTCGCCTCGGGTGTCGGGCGCAGTGCGGCATTGATGGAGAATAATAAAGAAAGAAAGAAAAACGTTTATTGGAAATCTCAACACAAAGTAACAGCAACATAAACAAAATATTTACAATAGACAAAAACATCAGGATAATAAAAGGATAAACAAAAGAAGATTAACAGGTATATTAGAAATAAACGATAGAATACAGTGAAGTAGAATACATTAAACACAAAGAAAAGGAAAAAAACGGCCAATAGGTTTTATGTTGTGAAATCCAATTAGGTCCTATCTCAGCGTGTTCTTCCACGGCATAAATATATCCGTGGAAGCGCTGGTATTATGATAGAGCCTTTGGGTGAGTGACATATTGAATAAATGTGTATAAAATAGTACATAAGATACAATAATTTTATAAAATAAATCATTAAAAATATAATATATACATCTTTGAATGATAATAAGTTATAATAACATATATATTTATAATAAATGGAAAAAACATTAATAATTTATAATAGCATATCTGATAGCCGGTAAATTAGGACGAGGAAACGAAAAAGTAATGTAAAACAAACATAATAAAAAAAATAACTGTCTATCGGTTGTTGGTCTCATTCAATGCCGCTCTGTCATGGTCAGGCGTATCTCTTACCATCAGGTACCAAGAACACGCCGCGAGTAACATATAAAATTGAAGTTATACTCGGTGGTGTATCGGCTGCAGCATGCCAGATAAACAACTATCGAAATGGAAGCTCTTCTGATGGGTGACCGTATTTTTTTAAGATCATTTCTTATTGCATCTGGGTGGTGAATTACACCCCAACCAACCTATTTATTTAATCACGAAAAGCCGGAGCCCAAAAGTAGAACGATATAAGCGTTTTTTTTATTTATTTGATTATACCAATTGTTTCATTACTTCAAATGGTCGTAGATTCAGTAATATTTAAGCAATGCATAATTATTTTAAGAATGACCTTTGGATAATTTCTGACGCAGTAACACGCTATGATTTGCAAACTTAATCTATTATAAACACATTACAGAGTAAACAACTGTATATTTCAAAATATATTATGAAATTAAACCGTTATACTTATTTGACGACCTATTTGGTGTAACGGTTGAGAAGTCGGCTTCTACAGCAAGTGTTCCGGGTTCGATCCCTGGGCATTACAAACATTTGTGTGCATGAAAACGCCTGATTGCATTGAGCTGTTTCTATTTATCATCATCGGCTCATGAAACGTCCCCACCGAAGAATCGTGCTTACCCGTATAGGGTGTACAGGCGTTAGTCGACCACGCGGGCCCAGTATGTATATTAGGAATGTAATTATAAAAAAATACATATATACGGCCAACCCAAGGTATATAAATATACTTATGCCTTATAAATACTCTTTTTAAATAAATCACAATTTTCGGATTAAAGCGCTGAAAATAAAATTTGAAACTTTATATACTAGGTGGTAGATTAGGTACTGTCGTCTAGATTGGTACAACTATAGTGCCAAATATCGTCACTTTAAATAGCAGTGTTTGGACTTCTGTGTTTTGGGATGAGGGCAATGTAGCTAGTAAAATAACCAGGTATGAGAGATCTAACATCTGCCGTCTCGGGTGACGGATGCTGGTCAGTTTTGGCGGAAAATAATGACAGTTATTCTTATTAATTTCCACCAACACTGCGTCTATCTGCTAGGAACTAACCGTCCCGTAAACTCTAGGACATAAAAAACCTCGAATTTCTTCCCGACGTTTCAATGACTTTACTATTTTTTTTTTTATGTAATGAAATTAACAGTTAAGTGATACGCCTGATCTTGACAGAGCGACATTGAAGGAAACCAACAAATGATAAACAGTTATGATTCTCCATCAATACCGTACTGCGCCCGTCATTCAAGACAACAGCTGTTAGGTCTCTTATACCCGGTAATTTCACTAACTACAGTGCCCTCATCCCTAAACACACAAGTACATAGCACCGAACGATATTTGGCACTGGGTGGTACCTACCTCCGTATACGAGTAACGAAAATTAAGACAATTCTTTAGTTTATAAGATAATTCCTAATTAGAGCACACTTGCGGATGCCTTCAGTGGATCGTGAAGATTTATCTGCTACTAGAATTTGGTAGGCTCTAACGAGAAGACTCCGTTAAGAAACTCGTGTTTTTCTTTGTGCGGAAACCAACTCAACTAACAAAGAACATGGTCTAGTTTCCAAAAACCATAAATCACACAAGTCTAGTCTATTCTTACAAAATATTCTGTTAAATCTCTGAAAATAGCACCACATTTATACCATTAAGATTAAGATAGCATTGCAAAATTAGAATCGGGGCACCGGTTTCGTCAGGTCTCTATGACGTAAACGGCTGCAACTCGCAAACGTAAACATGGTGTGGACCGTCATGTCGTTGGAATGTATACACGGCTGTTTATTGCAAAAAGCTGTCTGCTGATGCGAAAAATTAGTAGGCCAAGGACACTGCCTTGTGAGACACCCCGGGCGAAAGTTGAATCTCTTTGTAGGCCTGCGCAAGATTCCTCCGATGATTTCCATCGCCGTAAAAGCGTCGGATAAACGTACATATAGTTTCGAAAATTCGAAAAGACATTGGCACGTTGCGGGATTTGGATCTGTAACAGTCCACACCAAAGAGCCACCGACTGCTGATCCTTGTCTATATATGTAATTAAAATGTTTTTTTTTATATTTCAGCGAGGATATGGAGAAAGTGAACATAAAATTCCACGACAACGATACAGTGACGTTCCAACACAACAAGATACTGCGCTTCGTGCCCGAAATGTCGGTCGACAAGAACCAAAAGTTGGTGGTACCCAACATTCCGCTTGGTGAGGCATTTTTTACTTATAATGTGATGAACCATGTGATGTTAATCTAAGATAAAAATAAACACGAAGAAACGTCAACCAAAATATTTCCGAGCCCCATGACACAGACGTATAGTATTGTATATTTAGAACGTACAATTGTATTCATTTAAATTTTGACCTTAACGCGTCATAGAAAGAGTACAAAATCGAAAGCACTAGCACACTACTTAATTAATTATCTCATTATGACATATAGCCAGCGATGTGATTATGAAAGAAAATTCTGCCCAACTGACGCGATGGGCAGACTTTTGCCGCGGACACTTTTTGAGTAAGATTGTGCATCTGGTCACTCAACGCGCAATGGCGAGCGAGCTATGCTTGGAGTCTCTCTTAGGGATAAGATCAGAAATGATTTAATCCGTAAGAGAACTAAAGTTACCGACATAGCCCGCTGGATCAGTAAGTTGAAGTGGCAGTAGGCTGGTTATGTACGTCGCAGAACCGATGGAGACCGCGTCATGGCAAGCGTAGCGTAGGACGCCCTCCGGCCCGATGGACCGACGACTTGCGAAAGGTCGCTGGTGGAAGCTGGATGAGAAAGGCGGAGGACCGGGATGTCTGGCGCAAAATGGGGGAGATCTATGTCCAGCAGTGGACTGCAATAGGTTAGAGAGAGAGAGAGTGCATCTAATTAGTTTTTTGTATAGAATACTTCACTCTTAAACCCAACGCAGTTCAATTCTGGACAAAAGTCTACCATATTCACCGCCAGATCTCCTGGTCCTCCGCTTTTCATACCCAGCCTTCACCAGCAATGCAATTCGTTCCATCCCCCGGGCAATACATTCATTTGTGTGCTTGAACTTGTCTGTTTGTATAGGTCTGGGTGTTTCTATGTATAAAAGTTTCAATGTAAAATAGACTACGATAGTCTGTGCTCAAGAGCAGAAGTCCATCATGAAAAAATAAGATATTGACATAAAAAACATACCATATCAAAAAAGAAACCGCAAGATATGATGGCCAGTCAGCAAAGGAGATGACTCAGCTTGGGCTGTTTCGAGTGTTTGCAGAATCGATTTTGAGCCACCTTTTAATAAAATTGATTAATGAATAACGTATCCCTTTGACGAACTAATTTGTTTTTTAGAGACGTGACATCTTCTCTCTTCAAAACCTGGGGGATTCGTCTTCAATCTTCTCGTCACCGGCCTGTCATTTACGTATAAGGATAGAGCCAAGCCCTTTGTAGACGTTACTGCGGAAGAACTGTTTTTGGGTGAGTTTTGCATTATTAAAAAAGCTTGTATGCGTAAAGTGGCGCTCTATCATTTCTGCTTAACCCTTTGGGACCAAGGCTACTTTATTTTACATTATATATAAACTAGTAATTTCACTCTGTGTTCTGGATGTAGGCACTGTAGCAAAATTACCGGATATTAGAGACCTGATATTTGTCTCCTGATATTTGTCTCGGGTGCTCGTCACCCGAGACGACACGCGGCGACGTAGGGCAGTGTTGACGGAAAATAATGACTAGCAACTATTATTAATTTATTTCAACACTTGCATCTGTCATTTTAACCACCAGGTGAGCGAACTGACTGTCACGGTGAGCGAACTTGATGTCTAAAAAATTAAGTTGTGCTGTATACGCGTGGAAATAATAACCTTAGTAATCCGTCAGCAATCTGCTAAAGTTAGACCAGTCTAAATACATTTATTTTATTTACGGAAGACTAAACAGCATAAATATTTATGCTAATATAAGTTCCTCCATATAAATTCGACACATTCCAAGGAAAACTGTAAGTACAAAACAAAATGAGATAAAAGAGCTGACCACAAAACTCCGTATTTTAGTAAATTGACTAATTTAAATAACGCTCTGCAAGTAGACGTTTGAGTGATGGAGTGGTATTGCAGAATAGGTCTATTTCGGGCGGGAGCCGGTTAAAAGCCTCACTAGCCCGATTGAGGAACGCATTGGAACGATTTTTGGAGCGTGCAGAAGGCACTTGAAGTTTTACCCTGCAACACAATCTCGGGTGGTTATGCTTCAACCCAATCCAAAACAGCAGCTCACTGCAGTCAATGGACCCATTGACAATGTTCATCAAAAAGCATGTCATTGATGTTTCACCTTATTTGAAGAGGGAGAAAGTGATAGCGCTTACAACGATGTTCATAACTATCCGAGAACTGGTGTGCCTTATAGTCCAGATAGCGCAGAAACCTTTTTTGAATACTCTCAATACGAGTTATATATCCACTGACTGACACTGAGGCCGCTATTCTAAAACGAGACTCAAGCGTTGATGTGTATAAGTATGTTTATCAGTTGTTTAGTACCCATAATACAGGCTTCACGCTTAACTTGGGGCTAGATGACGCTGTGTGATTGTCAGTTGATATTTATTATTATAATTTTCACTTGAGTAGAGTATGAAAGGGCGCTCTATATGATAAATAGCAACATCCTTTCCTAACTCAATTTAAATAAAAATCAACGTTGAGTCTCGTACTAGAATACTCATATTTAGCTTAGCTATGCGGGCAACCCTGGGTCCTTCTGTGGGACGTTTCAAGCTGATGATGATGATGTAGAATGATACAAATTCTAAAAATACTGCTTGCAATATAATAATAAGTAATAAACGTAAAAATAACAAGTAATAAAAGTAAAAAATATCCACGTAACGGAAAGCGAAGCGTAGGCCGACCCTCAACCAGATGGACGGATGACCTGGTTAAGGTGGCGGGTAGCAGATGGATGTCAACTGCTAGGGATCGGCCCGCGTGGAAATCATTAGGGGAGGCCTTCGTTCAGCATTGGACATTTTAGGCTGTAATGATGATGAAAGGTAAAAAAAACTTTACGAAACACAGAGTATGCACTGCATAGTTTTTCATGGAGTGCACGTCACTTCCCTATATAAAGTTGTCCTTACATAATTTTATTTATTATTTTGTTAATTCTAGTTATGATGACCCACTGGTAACCCTAGCTCACTACTTCTATCCCAAAGGGAAACGACCGAACAGCCAAATGGGACTCTTGCTTGCCGTGAGTACACATTCATTTATTTTTCAGCAAACACGTATTAGATTAACTGCTTCAGTTTCTGATCTTGATGGCTAAAGTGTTCTATGGTCGCACTTGTCAAGAAATTATCGCAATGGTCAGTCTTGGATGGGTGACCGCAAATACAGGGTGAATTTTGAATCATTGGCATCCATTCGACCTAATATTGTACTCATATTATGGAATGTTTTTTTAGGAACCGAATTCTATATATATTTATCATGAAAGTTTTACTAAATAAATACATTTTGGCATTGTATTGAGCAATTCGATAATTTATATAGCTCGTACTTTTGCCACACCGTGCGCCGTGAACCCGCCTAACACCATATATAATTGACAATTATTATTTTTAAGTCAACTTTTTTAAATTCTAATATGTATTATTGATCAATCACAAAGTGTTTTACGTGATTTTTAAAAATATTTGTTTTTGTATCAATAGATTGCCTCATATTTAGGGGATGTACTTTAAATCTCGAGTAGGAAGAAGTAGGTTCTTATTTAAAAAAAATGCCAATGTTCTCGATTCTACCCTGTATATTATCTCGAGTCCTTCCGTGTTCGGAGGCACGTTAAACCGTCGGTCGCGGCTACTATCTTAGGATGGTAGTCGTTAATACCCACCAATTCGCATTGGGCCCGCATGATAGGTTGCGATGGACATAGCCATTTTATTTGGAAAAGCCAATCCCCGACAACCGGAGATATCTATTGTGATGCATACCCAAGACTTACTTCAGCACTGATCCAGATTTCGTCAGAGCTCCGTCTGTTATAGCTTGTGTCGCGAAAGCTGGGTACTAGGAGCCCATAAATGAGCAAGAGCTTTACCCGTCACTAGTCGAGTGCGTGTCGATTTTCAGAGCCTCGGTCCTTTACTGACTTACTTACATAAAAAGCTATATATCTGTTTTCAGAGAAATGGAACTCTAGAAGAAGTATCAACTATATATACTGGCCAAAAATCAATGGAAAGGTTTGGTTACATTGACAAACTGAATGGTCTAGACCACCTACCGCATTGGAATGATCAGCCCTGCAACGATATAAGGTAAACATATCCCCCTTTTTAACGTAATACCGTTATACGTAATGGCCGTCTTCAAGGCAAGAGTGAATACGCTGTTTCTAGGCAGGCATGATCCATCCTCGGCCGCATCATCACTTAGCATCAGGCGAGATGGCGGTCAAATGTCTGCCTATAGATCATTAAAAAAAATACTATGTCATAAGCAATTCCAACGTTTCCTTGACTACTACTGTGGCAGACTCAGTACTGAGTCGTCTAGGTAGGTACCACTGCAGTACCAGATAGCGTCCAGTGAAATACCTTGTTTTGCACTTCTGTATTTCGGAATGAGGGCACTGTAGCCAGTAAAATTACCGGGTATAAGATACCTAACATCTGTCGTCATGGGTGACGTGCGCAGGGCAGTGTTGACGGAACATTATTAATATCACTTCATAACTTAAACATTGGAAAAGACCTTCACACTTATGGCAGATTTCTTCGTAAAATGAAATGCGTAAAGATTACTTTAAATATTTACTTTTGTGGGGAAATCGTTTTGTCTTAACAACTACCGTTTATAAATATTATATTATATTTGTACAAGATACTTTTTCCTTGTTTATCTTTACTATACATGACGAACCAACGGGATGGACGGATGACCTGGTTAAGGTGTCGGGTAGCAGATGGATGTCAACTGCTAGGGATCGGTCCGCGTGAAACTCATAAAAGCCTTCGTTTAGCAGTGCACAAAATGGCTGTAATGATGATTAAAATAATGTTTTTATGGTAACGTGAAAAAAATAGTTAATCAATGATTAGGATTCTAAACGCTTGATAATTGATTAGTGAATATTGGTTATAAAGAATACTGTCGACCTGCCCATGCTTCGCACGGGTGCAATGGTGATATTCATGATAGGCACGCTCCCGCCTGACCGGTCGGGATATTTATTTTAAGAGAGTCGGTTGCTCATTGGCGAGGACTGTTGCCTTCCGTCCTGAGGGCTCAAATCCCGCCACGTACCAATGTCTTTTCGAAATAATATGAAGTATCCGACGCTCTTGCGGTGAAGGAAAACATCGTGAGGAAACCTGCGCTCGCCTGCGAAGAGATTAAAAGATTATGCGTGAATTAGGCCAATCCGCACTGGGCCCGGGTAGGCTCGTGCTCCTCGGTGGGAACTTTGAATGAGCTGCTCATGATAATTTATTAATTTGTTTACTATTTTTTGTTCCAGGGCTTCCGAAGGATCATTCTTCCCTCCCCGAGCCGTCACAAAGTCCGACATAGTGCACGTGTATGATAAAGACCTGTGTCGAATTCTGCCTCTGCAGTACAGGAAAGATGTATATAAAGATGGTAAGTTATGTTTCTATTCTTTATCATTTACTGCCTCTATGACCAAGTAGGCACAGCATTCGGCTGTGTGACCAAGGAGGTTACCGTCATCTCTTAAAACAGTGTTACAATAATATTACTTCGTCTTTTCTGGTACAAAAATGCTGCGTAACATTATAACAATACTGTTTTAAGAGATTGTGGTTACCCCCCTAGAAGTCATGGGCTCGAATGCCGCGGGGAAGTGTCACTGTGAGATTTTGGCAAGTTTGGATAGATTGTCCGGAAAGAAGGATGGAACTACAATTTTAATGTCAGTCGTTAATACCCACTAATCCACATAGATCCAACGTGTTGGGTTACTGCCTAATCTCCCCACAATAATATTCTGCATATATAAATGACTATTTATCATTATCATCATCACATCATCGCTTATTACACGTCCACACCTCGGGGCACGAGCCTACCCATAAAGGGAGTATAGGCCTTAGTCCTATAGTTATTTGACCGCCATATCACCTGATGGTAAATGATGATACGGCCTAGGATGGATCATGGCTGCCTAGAAACAGCCTTCTAATGATCGGGGAACACATAAGGAGGCAAAGAGTTCCATTCCTTTGCGGTGCGCATTAGGAACGAGGCGCCATAGCGCGCTGTGCTGATAAATGGAATATTAACCATGATTTCCTTCACTTTATAAACGTCGGATATCGTACATACAATTTCAAACATTTGAAAAGACGTAGATACGTGGCGGGGTTTGAACATACACCCGCTAGATCAGAAAGTTAGTGTCCACACAATGGCTATTTCATCATCATCATCAGCCTAAACGTCCCACCGGGCACCAATAACTATTTATAATAAACTATTATAATTTATTCGTTGATTTGGAAGCAGCCATTATCCGTATTTACGACCAGCCTGTCCTCTAGTCCGCCCTTGACCATGGCAATTGGAAAGTCATCGAAACGTCATCGTTGCAGTAAATAAGTATTATGCATCATTGTAATGAAGACGCAATATAATCTGATAAGTTTCAATTCAATACGTGCGAAACACGATAAGTAACGCTATAAATAAGTTCTACCTACTCAGTGGGTGTGATACGTGACTTCCAAAAATGTAACAACGTAATTTCACCATAGGCTTTTTCTGGGCAAGCGCGCTCCATCTAAGAGCACGTCTCTTTCACTCAAGTCTGTGCTCAAGAGTAAGCTCTTCAAAAATAAATAAATAAAATACGTATCACATAACAACGAATGCATGCTACTACGAAAAACGTTACACAAAAATTAAGCGATTTCGAATAACGGAACCTCTAATTCACTAATGCAAAATATTTGAAAACGCATACTGTCCTCACATTTAATTATCCCCGAAGCCAAACCACCTCACGCGACAAAACCTCTAACTTGCATGAGTGAATTTGAGGTTCCGTTGTTCCACATGAAGTGGTTTCGGTGTATCGTTTTCGTTCGTTGCTAAATGATTCGTAAAGGTGAACTGACGTTGTTGTGTAATTCGTTGTTACATTTTTCGGAGTCACGTATCGCATCACTTTGCAGAGCTTACTGTAAGTATTGACGCTGTAGTCTATGCGTGGCATGATGACTTACTTCGATCCTACTTACGGGTAGTAAAAATTTAAACAGTAGATAGTAAAACTAATTTACTCTCATGTAATTTTCAGGCATCCAAACAGGTCTCTACACGCCCCCCTCGAACCTTCGAATGCGCAGACTTAAATCCCGACAACAAATGCTATTGTCAAGGAGAGCAGTGTCCACCTAGAGGACTACAAAACATCCCCTTGCCAATACAGTGAGTTTTTAATAGATCATTCACCACCTAACCTCACCAGCCCGGGGGCATCCTGCCGAACAACGGCCGAGGCTCTGGCGACCGACACGCACTCGACTAGTGACGGGGAAAGCTCTCGCTCATTTATAGGCTCCTGTACACAGCTTTCGCGACACAAGCCAACCTCACCGGCCCGGGGGCCTCCTGCCAATTAAAAGACGACGCTCTGGCGGTAACTAAACGCACTAAAACTATGTCAAATTCACATTCTACTTTGATTTTAAATTTAGGGCTACTTGAAAGCATTTGTTGAGCCTATAAAGTTTTCATACATCTTTTCAATAATAGTGGAGGATAGAAAACAACACAATAAAAAAACCGCATGGAAGACATGAGATAAATTTAAAATATTTCTTATCTCAGATGCTCCGGTATATCTTTCCTACCCACACTTCTACGATGCCGAACCCACTTTGCGCGATGGTTTCGAAGGTTTGAAGCCAATCAAGAAGAAACACGAAACTTATTTCATGATACAACCGGTAAGTCTTCAATATTAAAGTTTTCTGTATACGTGCTTAAACTGCTAAAGTATTTTTAACTGCTTATTCGACATAACATTGACCATCTTCTTTGCTTCATGTTTGTCAGTTTTACGAAATCTTCCACTTCATCAATTACCTAAGGTATTTTTACAAAAATCATGAAATATCATAAGGAGGTTGTCGAAAGTCATCACATGTGTTTTTTTTTTTTGCAGTTATGGTAAAATAATAATAAATAAATATCCTCTGACATTCACACAGCGCCATCCAATCCCTTACTAAGCATTTAGCCTGTTATCTGGGTACGAAACAACGGAGAAACACTCATATTTTTGTAAATATGTCTATACCTATTATACATAGAAAACACCTACTAATATAATGACATGTTCATGCCCACAAATGTTTGTACTGCCCGGGGATGAGGGGATGGTTTCCGGAACCCTTGGAGCCGACGTCTCAACAAATAATACCACAAGTGTCATAAAAAGAAAAGTATTTTCTATGGTATTTAAAAATTTTAGATTCTTTGTAAGTACTAAAAATACTCGTCATTTTAGGGGAGTAAGAGGGCAAAGGGATGGTCTTAAATCTGATCACTTGGGCAAAAGGGAGTTAAAAATTTAATAAAAAGGGCGTTATTAATGAAAGGTCATTTAAAGCGACACATAATAAACATTTACTTTTATAGGACTTCATTTGTGTTTTGCAGAAACTTGGTGTTCCGATCGAGGGCTTCGTCCGGGTGCAACTGAACTTGAAAGTGAACCGCGCCCCTGACATCCGGGTGAACAATATTCACAAGTTTCCCGACACCATTTTCCCTGTTATGTGGGTGGAGGAGGTAATATTTTAAATTTTAACATTTTTAAACTTAAAGAAACCTCCTTAGTAGTGAACAAAATGTTATGTCCACTTTTTTTAAAAATAAACATTAAGTCATTTCTCCTAAACGAAATAGAATTTATCAATGCTACCCTCAAAAGAAATCAAAGAGTTGTGGCACGTCACTCTTTTCGTCATTTTGTAATGCTATATATGTTAAAGTTATATACAGATAAAGATCGTTCATCTTTTGAGTCCTGAACCCACCTGCTGCACTTAGTGGATAAGATTAGCAGACTAGATTCGGGTAGTATTTGTGCAGCTTAATGTGATATGAGCTGAAGCCTCAAAATTATGGTATATACAGGCGTTTGACGTAGCATTAAAAGTTATATCTGCAAGTTTTACATATTTTCTTCAATTAATTACGTCAACTACTTCATGAACTATCAAATACCTAGTAATAAAAATACATTTACCAATGTCAATTTTAATTTCATTTGTAAAACATAAGCATATTGTTTGTTTTCAGGGAATCCACGAAGTCACCACCCCAATCTGGAGATGGATCTACTTAGCCACCACCGTAGGCCCAGTGGCCGCGCCAGTGTTAGCCTACTCCATGATATTTTTTGGTCTTCTGGCCTTAATAGTTGTGTTCGTTAGAGCTTACAAAAATTTTGTCCTTGGACAAAACTCCATGGAAATAGTCGAGTATGGCCGTGAAACCTTAAGAAGGGGGTCCACGCTCATAATTCACGGATCCACAAACTCTTAACGGGAAAAGAAGCCACTTATCAGCCGTTAAACACATCCCAAGAACTACCTATCAGTGATAGAATACAAGAATTGAAATTTGTGAAGACAGATCTCAGTCAGAGTTTAGACGAGCTAAAATCAAAACTCAAACCTGAATTCGTGAAGTCCAACTTCAACGAATTCGAAAGGGAGACTCTAATAAGATCTGATAATGAGTTTATATTGTCCGAACACGGTCGGTATAATTTCTTCAGACTTCCGGAGACTATATGCTAGAATTATTATTTGATTTGTATGTGTATTGACAATTTTGTATGTTTGTGGCATGTATGAGTCCGTTTGATATGAAATTAAGTTGTGTGGAATTGTATTGGTTGGCGGATTTGAGCTTTTAGACATATTTGTGTTCGTAATGGTATTTGACGGAAACCATAAGCCATATCTATATTTGTGGATGTACTAACTGTATTGACTGTAAGACTCTATGGTGCTTTATATATATCATCTTTATTATGTTTTTTGAAATACACGTTCTTTTTTTGTATGTAATAGGAAAAAACTGTCAAATCTTCAAAAATATAACGATTGTATTACGAACAAAACAACTACGATGTTTCTATCATATTATTTCGAGCTATACTTTAAATATCTTTAGTTTTGATATTAATAATAGTTTTTGATGTGTTTTTTACTGGTCGGGTAAAGGTGTTTATATTTGGTATGGGAAGCGTACGCAAAGTAAACAATGGTTTACGTCACCTTTTAATCAAGGTGCTTAGACAAGTGTCAATTGGAGCGATTCTTAAATAAGTTCTTACTTTTTTGTATGTGGGTGAAATAAGACTATTTCTCTTTTCGTTGGCTTATGTCAATCCAATGCAGCTTTTGAATTCGTTTCGACAACCGCTTTAAACACATTTTCGGTGGATTAGTGGGTTACAATAATATGAATTATTAAATAATTACGAACATAATTTGTATAAATCTCATTGGTATAAGTATCAAAATGATAAAAATCGATGTGTTAGCTCGAGGTACTTATTATGGTTGTTGTGACTGAATGAACAGTTCCAATTGTAAGGAACCTTTAGGCATATGAAAATATTTGCTCATCTTAATGTTTATTGTAATTATATAATTGGCCAATTAGTAGCTGTTATATAAATCGCGTTGATCAAATGGTTATTATTCTATTATCCATAAGACTGTGTACAGCCATTTTGGTGAACGGCGATTATAGATTTTTTGGGTTTTATTTTACGTTTTCATTTTATATTTTTTACCAAACATGAATAAGGAATTAGGTGTAAATTTTAATTAAGTTAAAAGTAAGGGCATGAGTCGTAAGTCATGTACAATCAATATAAACAGCAGTGCAAGTGACAATATGAAACTTGTTTTTAGGTATATAAAATCTTTTGGACAAAATAATCTGTCCAAAAGATTTTATACTTGAGTTATATCTGTCTGAGCCACAGTTACCAGAAACATCAAAAATTAAAACCATAATTTATTTGTCCTATTTCTTCCTGAAGTTCGGTAATTCATACAAGCGACCTTGCTTTGATTACTATTCTGATTGCAAAATTGTAAAATCGTAATGCTAGTCGAATTGTTAAAAACGGATGGGCAATTTTGGGGAAATATTTTGATTATTAGCACTGAACAAATGGCTTGGGTCGTGGGATATTTATTTTTTAATGGCCCAATAATAATATACAAAAATAAAGAGGACACAATGGCAAAAATACATATCTGAAGAGACTGAACCTAAAAACTCTTAAAAATATAGAATTTAAAGAAATAGTTTATAATATAAAATGTTAAAATATGGTAAACTTAAAACTAATACTTAGTCGTTTATAAATGGTAAACTCTCGAAAATCCTCTTTATTTTGTTTAACAATTACGAAATGTATATACAATATAGTAGTTTTATAGCAGCTTATAAAATGAATTTAATGATACATTTAATGTGAATCATCGTAATTATTTGGGATGGGTAATTGTGGTAACACTGAGGAGTACAATACATTTTGGAATAAGTGCTATATGAGTATATGAGAATATATATTCTATACTGAATCTATTTCATAAACAGCAGCTTAATATTCAGGGCTAAAAGTCAACTTTTCTAAAGCCGTAAATACGTAAAAAAAGTTTAGGTAGTGCGTTTTTATTATAATTTTTATTTTGTGATGTAAGCGTGTAAAGAAATTAAAAATTTAGTAGGTTAATGAGATATCCTAAGAAATGTATTTGCTCAATTATTGTTTTGAATGAATTTTCAAGTGATGTGAACACTACCGTTAAAGAACTCGTAAATATATTTTATATTGTACTATTGGTAAATTATTTGAATTATAATAAAATTATATTGAAATTATTATTTAAATTAAACATTATGAAATATATTTACAAGATGCACTGAATTAAGCTCACTTAAAGCTTTAAATCTAGATCTTTGTAATGTTAAAAAACAATGAGGTGACAAACATTCCATTTTGTATTCTATAACTAGGGCACAAAGGATTATTTTTGTACGAGACCATAGATATAAATTGTAAATATTAGTTTTTAAGTTATTTTTGTATCAAATATTGTTTGTAATAAAATGTGAATAATCGAACTCGATTTTTAATATCCTTAAGGTGATGGTGACCTTATTTTAGTTCTTAGTAACTATGAGAAGAGCTAATAGCCATTGGGGCCTCGAACGGGAATGATGGCAATGGTTAAAATATTATTTCAGAACAGTATTAGAACATAAAATAAAACAACAACATGAGCCTAGATTGTAGTTTATTGACTAGCAAAATATTATGCCATAATGTAATATACGTTATTAGTATACTCAACTTTAACTTATATCACTAGGAAGCGTCGCGTAAAATACATCAGCCATTCTGTAGTTAGACAAACTTATTAAAAAAAATTCTTCAATATGTTTATGTGCAATGCCTAAAACATCTATTATATCCTTTCAAATATGGTGGTCAAAAAAAGGCAAAAATGACATTGACATCTGTCATATTTTCATTTTTAGAAAAAAATCCAGTTCTTTACATATCATCACTTATCTTACCGGAAAGTCAATTTTATTTTTATCATATTTGAGGGAACTCTTTACTCAACTATTTTTATATTTATATTTTTTTATTGTTTTTACTTTGTCTATCTTCAAAATGGCCGTCTGTTACTAACGTATATGTATACAATAACTGGACAAGTTTCTCTATACCTAATGTGTTCCTTGGAATAATTAAAATGAATGATATAATCTTATAGAAGTTACATTCCTTGAATAGAAATTTAACATTACTTATTGCCAAAAAATTTTTTCAGTTAAAAAGGAAAAGATTAATTTCATTTAAAATCACGTGATAATTAACTAAAGTTAACAAGATATGAATTATTCATGCATTAAATACAAAATACGTAACTTCTTAACATTGATATTTGAGAGCCAAATATGTCATACAATATTTTTATTCCAAGTTACAAGTTTAAAGTAGGTACATTAAAAATAGTTTTATAGTGACTAAGATATACTTACAATTTAATACTAATAGTTATAAAAAAATCTTTTTTTTTTTCACAATTTTTTACGTATATCCGTTGCATCGTATAACAGACAAATTACAGTATTTTTTATTTATACATAATAAGGGGAACGTAGGTCGTAGTTTCAGCGCTTTTGGAAACCATAGACATAATGAGCTTGAACAATAGAAGCGAAATTAATGTCGTTAACCGTATACAATTGAAGTAAACCAACAAAAAGTTTGCGCTTAGGCACAATAAAAGTGAGCCAACTCCAGATTTTCGTGACTTCAATTTGGCTATAAACCGACTTTGAAGAGGGTCTCTAGGCTATAGGCACCTTGATAAGATGCTTATTTAAACAAAAGCTAAACGAAATTCCAGTATTTATCAGTTTTATGCCACTGACGTCACAACTATGGAAGACATTCAATATCAGTGTATGAAATATTTAATCTAATTTTAATAAACTTAAATAAATTAAAATTCATGTAATAATAATAATTTAAGATATGTCAAAACATGACTTAATACCTTTTGTTAACTACGACCAATGTTCAAGGCATTTTTGTCAATCTTAGACAAATAAAAAACATTGCCAAAAGGAAAAACATATAAGCAAAAATTTAAAGAGCGTGTGTCTTCATTATAAAGATGACAAAAATACCTTTGGATTTTTATACCGCCTTTCGCTTTTTATTTGCATTTATCTATACATTTATTAAGCATGAGATCTTAAAATTCCACAGATATCATAACCATTCAAACCTTACGCGCGCATCCCACAACAAAAAGCAGAAGACAGATAAAAAACCCGCGAAACCGTTTTGTTTACATATTAAAAAATGTACACCTATATTTAAAATTTTCCGATTATTCATCTTACTATCAGCGTATACATTTTTTTGAATCAAACAGTATTTTTTTGAGTATACATTTTTAAAATTTGAATCGTATAATTATTTCGTATAATCGTTTCAAAGGGTGGGATAGAAGAGGTTGCTATTGGATAATGGTTAAGTAAAAAAACACTTCAATAAAAACCTTTTGTTAATCGGAAATACCTGTATTACTTTTTTAACGATTCAGTACTATTTTATTTTCTTCGTCAATCAACTGCATCAAGTAATTATGATTAGTTTAAAATATTTCGATTTTTTTTTGTCACATAACCCACTATTTTCCAATAGCAACCTGCCAACCCACATAGGCATACACTAATATATCTAAAAGCTAATATGGCTGTATTACAACAAAAATATAATAAAACGAATACAATTTGAGTATATTTAAAACTTATTTTTTACAATTTAAATAAATACAATCTTGTCTATGGACGGTATTATAGTTTTTTCGTGGTAAAAAATATTCTTATGCTATTTCTTTATGATTCAGTCGGCGTATAAGGAATCAACTGAAAATAACTACAAGTATCTCACAACCGGACTTTTAAAATTGACCACCTCACCTAAAAAGCATTTTTTTACATTATTTTAAAGAAGAATTCTCTAGAAGATTTATTGCCATGAAAATCCTTAAATTTCATTATTTAGTGTGGCAACCAATACTTGTTTGAATTGAAATCAGATATTTAACTAAATATTTTAATATTAAAATAGTATACCAAATCGTATAAATAGTGTACAACTAAATAATCAATTTCAAGGTTTTAATGTATGTAAATATAACAAATTGCTTGATAGTCTTGAATATGATAAATATTATTGGACATTCTTAAATTAAGATGCTTTTTAGTTACAAAAAAAAACGGATTCCGCGATAGAAAAAAAGCTTTCTACATTGAATTAGTAATGGACAGTCGTAAACGTTTAACTTTTATTCTGCAACCAGCTAAATACCTACAAAATTACATAGTTTTATGAATTTAAACAATTTATTTTAAATATAAATATATTTAGTACTCAATAAAAGCTAATTGTCATTTGTAAAAAATAAACAGCAATTATATTTAATACAAAAACTAAAGAAATACGTACTTATATTTTTTATTTAAGGCGATATCAAAGACAATTATTGAAAGCAATATTTTTTTATTTATTCCGTAATTCATAGACAAAAAAAATTGCCCAGGTGGATGCTTGCAAAATAAATTATCAGCGATTTAATCATTATATGAACTATGAATATAAAAAATTCAAAATATTTGAGGTATGATTTACGTATACGCAGTATTTCGTGGAAGACAACTACTTGATATTTTTTAAAGTATAGGAGACTTTTTGGAAATATGAGTAATATATTTTCTATAAAACATACATACATTGTATATTGCAGTTATTTGGTCGCAATATTACAACTGGCCTTCCTTCACAGGGTTTTGCACTTCTGTGTTTCGAGACGAGGGCACTGAAGCTAGTAAAAATACCGGGTATAAGAGACCTAACATCTGTCGTCTCGCGTAACGTGCGCAGACAAAGTTGACAGAAAAATATTGTGACTACCTATTATTTTGTTATTTCCTTCAACACTGCTCCTGTCATGGTCAGGCGTATCACTTACCACCAGGTGAGCGTTCTGACCGTCCCGCATTATGACATAAAAAACAGAATAACTTCGGCGATATTGGGCCAATGCGCGGTCTCGGTGCGAATTCGTAGTTGGTAATGACTAACATTCACGTATTTACACATTCGAAAACATATTAGCCCAGACCAATGGCTTGCCATACAGAGAGACGCCGGATATCTATGGTCACCCATCTATAATCGATCATTGCGAAAGTTGCTTTAATTTCATGATCACGAGCGTTAATATTAGAAGATATTTATTATTAGTCTTCATGAAAAGTTTATATTTTATCCAAACATCACAAGTAGTTATCTTCGACGTATATCTAATCTAATATAAAGATTTCCTTAAATTATTTATGGTATACTGTTCGTATATGTCTTTTGAGATAAAACATTTCAGTTTTGACATTGTGTCTTGTCATGATTTTCGTTAAATTACAATAATAAGAATTCAAAAGAGTTATCAGGTTAGATTTTTAATTTATGTTCTTATTGCGTTTTACAAAATTGCGTTGAATTAGAAAATAAGTCTCAAATTCTTATTTAATATTGTTAATATTATTAAAGTATTGATATTTTTAAGTATAATTTTAATTGAAAGGTAATCGGACTATATTTTATGTATCTTTTCTATTTAGTGTTATTTTTCGCAGATGGCCTTTACAGCTAAAACGGGCGAATTGCGATCGAGAGCTCTCAGCCTTTAACACATTTGTAAAATTCGACTGGGTTGAATATTTACATCTCCATAGGTACCTCAACCATAGTGACTTTAAATAGATCTTAAAAGCGCCTACGTCACTATGACAATAATGTCTGTAATAGATATTTTTTCAGAAAAGATTATTAACCATTTTCAAGCTTGACATTTTGCTCAAAAAAAATTGAGTAACAAAGATATATATATACGTCTAAAGTATAAAAATTGGAAGTCCACAGATAATAACAATACGGATATGTTTTTTATATTTTTATTTGCCAATGTTTGTCTAACCTGATAACTCTGAATAAAATAATTTTCACTGGTGTTAACTATCATGTATCACTTACTTTCATATACATTAGATCACCCATAAAGCCTGCCTGCCATCTAATAATTTAAATACAAAAGCTACACCTTCAGTACAGTTTAACCCGACTTCCTTTGAGAGCTTAAATAACGGTTTTGCCCATAGAGATGTTACAGATAGACACAATCAGTCGTAAAATTGTTCATCGATTAAAAGAGAAAAGAAATCATCAACAGCTCATTAAACGTCCCCATCGAGGGCACGTGCCTACCCGTATAGGGTGATTAGGCCTTAGTCGTCCACGCGGGCCCAGTGCGGATTGGCGGAAGAGGAAAGATATTGGGTTCTATTTCAAAGTACGATATAAGTTGACATCACACGACCCACTAGTTACCGCTCGAGAGTTCACAATCGATATTCTATAGATAAACTTCTGCTATTGATAGTTTGGCCAAAGCAATAAAGTCGATATCGATGAATTTCAAGATCCATCGATATTCAACCTATCGATAGTTCGGCAACACTGCCCATTGTTTTTTAATATAGGAAAGGGGGCAAACGAGCGGACAGATCACCTGATGGAAAGTGAATACCACCGCCCATGGACATTTGCAACACCAAAGGATCTACAAGATGCGTTGCCGGCCTTTTATGCAAGAGAACGCTCTTTTTCTATATGGTTTTTCTTTCTTTCTATATATAATACCTCTACAGAACAAACCTAACGTCGTATTATCTTTTATTTTTCTCGTCGAAATCGCATTTTACATTTGATAAACCCATTTACAAGTGTAAGTTGTGACAGTTATTTTTTTCGAACGAAGGCGTCCCCTAACGATTTCCACGCGGGCCGATCCCTAGCAGTCGACATACATCTGCTACCCGCCACCAGGTCATCCGTCCATCTGGTCGGGGGTCGGCCTACACTTTCCCGTTACGCGGACGCCACTCGAGAACCATTCCGCCCTATCGGCCATCGAATGAATTTATGATATAAAACTGTTTATGTACATTTTTAAATATAGCAATGATCTGGTATCATATAAAGCGATTATTTTGTCATTACCTATCATAAAAATTAATGAAAAAAATGTGATTTAAATGTGATCAATACTGATGATTCCGATCAATCGATATACAAATCGATTATTATCGAATATGTTCGCCTGAAAACTCGATAAATAATCGACTCTTAACTGATTTATCGATAATCGACTGTATCGTTTCATGTTCGTTTGTTTTTGAGATTAGCACAACCGATCTTAGACTATATGAATACCTTTTTTGTAATTGTTATAACTGATTTTACTGCATTTGACACTTTATTAACTATTTAAGTCCTTTTTTGAAAATAAAAATTATTTTTTATTTGTATGAAGTCAATCCTTTTTTGTAAACAATAATACTTTCAACTGTTTTACTGCATTTGACACTTTTTCGACCATTTAAAAACCTTTTTGGAAATTATTACATTTGTATGAAGTGCATTTGAAGATTATTTCGACTATATCAATACTTTTCAGCGATTCTATTCGACAGAATTAATACTTTTTCGACAAACGATCTATCGATCGATACCTCAACTTTAGTGCATAGGCTGCTGTATGGGGGGGAAGTTAGCGTGCTCCCGTGACTCCTCGTTCCTCGACTCTTGCTCATCACCAGACTGTTCACCATCTTGATCCTCATCCTCTGAAGACGAGAGTAGACCTGGAAAGAATATTTCATCACCATCATCAGCCTAGTCTTTTTATTTCATAGGCAAACGAGTACTTTAATTGGTGGTAGACTCGGTACTGAGTCGTCTAGGTAGGTACCACCGCAGTGCCAGATATAGTCCCGATCAACTAAGAGTGTTTTGCATTTATGTATTTTCAGGATGATGGCACTGTAGCTAGTGAAATTACCGGGTATGAGAGACCTAACATCTGTTGTCTCGGGTGACGAGAGCAGTGCGGCATTGATGGAGGATAATAATTGCATATCAGTTGTTTGTCTGCATGAATTCCACTCTGTCGTGGTCAGGCGTAACTCCTACCATCAGGTGAACATCCTAACCGTCCTGTCCACTTGAGGGACATATCAATGGAATAAAAAAAACGCCCTCCAAAGCAAGGATTTTTCTTTTCTGACAATCTGGTGATTTAAACTGCAATGTCCTTACCAAGCCAGGAAAAACCGTTCTTGAGTTATAAAAAGGACTTATGCCCGTATTCTAGAATGAGACTCAAGCGTTGATTTTTACTTGAATAGAATTAGAAAGGGATAGTGCTCTATACGATAAAAAGAGCCCCTTTATAACTCGTTTAAATTAAAGATCAACGCTTGAGTCTCGTTCTATAATACGAGCCTAAGACCACTTTCTCTTATACATATAAATAATAAATATCCACTGACAATCACAAAGCGCCATCTAGCCACAAGTTAAGCGTGAAGCCTGTATTATGGGTACTTAACGACGCATGAACATACTTATATACATTTTTTTTTGTAAATACATACATATTATACATAGAAAACACCAAGACCATTACAAACAGACGTGTTAATGCACACAAATGTTTGTACTGGCCGGTGATCGAATCCGGTACCTCGGTGTTGCAGTCGACGTCTCAACCGCAACACCAAGTGGGTCGTCAAATACACATATATATAAGTATAATTACCTGCTGTAAACTGCGGATTGGAAAGTGCGTCCGGCCAATATCTCTTGTTTATGGACGAACCGTTTTTGCTTTTCTTGCCACCTGCAATGGAATAACCATTCAATATTTGTCATACCATGTAATGACGGAAAATTATTTATTGTATTCTAATGGGATGATGATTTTTTAGCTGTGGTATCGATGGACTTCTTAATAATAGGAACATTGGACAAATAATCAGTCAAGATTTAAACTCACAATTCCAATCGCATCGAAATCCGTTGCGTAGTTTAAAAGATTTAAGCGCACATAAGAGCATAGGGATCTGAAAATCGACTTTGTTTGATACTTTTTTTTAATAATAATAATAATCAACTTTTTCACTCACAAGCATAATCACAATATCAGAAATTTATGATTTTAACAACATTAGAGTTGGACACACTACGTACTACTATACTATATAGTGATCTGTACATTAAATTATTGTTAAAAAAATGATGTACTGTTGAGTTTTTTGGGTGCTTCATACGCAACAGGGCAAAACTTCATCATCATCATGAAGTTTTGCCCTGTTGCGTATGAAGCACCCAAAAAAAAAACTCAACAGTACATCATTTTTTTTTAAGCAACAGGGCAAAACACTGAAGCGCTTTTTTCTTCAAGTATGGCACTTCATTTTTTTGACGTTCATAAGTGCTAATAATACTGAGTCGTATAGGTAGGTACCACCGCAGTGCCAGATATCGTCCCGTGAAAGTGCCTAACACTCCTGGTGTTAGGCACTTCTGTGTTTCGGGATGAGGGCACTGTAGCTAGTGGAATTACTGGGTATAAGAGACCTAACATCTGTTGTCTCGGGTGACGGGCGCATTACGGCATTAACAGAAAATAATAACTGTCTATCAGTTGTTGGTCTCCATGCCGCTGTCATGGTCAGGCGTATCACTCACCATCAGGTTAGCGTCCTAACCGTCCAGTACACTTGGTAACATAAAAAACTTACCAGGTTTGTCAGCGCAGTCCAACATCGGTTGTAATATACGTCGACGCGCGTTGATGAACCAATTGTTGACTTGTAACAGAGTGAGTCTAGTCTGCGCTGCTAGTGTTCGCTTCTCCTCTTCTGTGGGGTACGGATGCTGGAAGAAACAGGACATTTTGTTGTTAAATAACTCATATTTATTTTCAAAAGTATTGGCCGCAGTGTGTGTCACAGTGAAAATATTTTGCTGATTTCTGCTTTTATGTGTAGGAGTTTGGGTTCCGTAGCCAAATGGTAAAAAACGGAACCCTTACAGATTCGTCAAGTCTGTCTGTTCGTCCGTATGTCACACTGAACTATTTTCTCCGAAATTATTAGCAGCAAACTTTCCAAACTTTTTAAGTATATTTATTCTGTGAACCGCTATAAGGTTTTGGTATGAATCTTTAAAAATATATATATTTTAGGGTTCCCCATACATTGAACTGAAACTCCAATTTTCTTTCATCGAACTAACAAGTGTGTAGTCTGGGTATCATGTAGGTCTTGAAAAATGATATTGAGGTTTCTAATATCACTCATTCATAAATTGAATAGTTTGCGCGAGAGACACTTCTAAAGATGATAATAGTGTCGTTCTTTCTCTTATATACCTTACCTTTTTTATACCTTTGCTCTTATATACCTTATTTTCTTATTTTGTTCTACTCTTTATTTTTTCCTCATCTAAGTTATTTTCTTTTATTTTGTTACTTTGATTTTTCTTTCTTGAATATCTTTATTTCATTCTTTCCTTTACTTTTTCTCTCTTGAATATCCTCATTTCATTCTTTCCTTTCTTTCTTTCACATCTTCATTTCGC
Organism: Leucinodes orbonalis; assembly: GCA_019425675.1. Taxonomy (NCBI): domain Eukaryota; kingdom Metazoa; phylum Arthropoda; class Insecta; order Lepidoptera; family Crambidae; genus Leucinodes; species Leucinodes orbonalis. The sequence goes on from PQWD01000948.1 coordinate 37,412, forward strand.
TCTTCCCTTTCTTACATACCTTTATTTCGCCCTTTCTATCTACTCACCACGAGATGTTGAAACAGCCAAGCCCTCATCGCTTGCGTAGCGTGTCTGGGAAGCACTCCGCGCTTGCCGCCCGCCTCATCATCATCATCAGGCGGGGGGGAGCCCGACACTGATGAGCACGAGTTGTTCGAGTTGCTGCCTGAATGGACAGGATTATTATACATTAGAGGGAAGTCAAGCAACTTTTGTAATGGCCCGGAATTGGATGAGTAACCAAAAAAAAATCCCCAATTTATGGGCTGGGGTAAACTATCCAAAAAAATAAGGCAAGTATTTTTGTAGATAAAGACAATTTTTATCTTCAAAAAGGGCCATAAACTATAAACCGATTTTTTATTACTTTTAATTAGTCCGCATATGTGTTTTTGTTTTTAAATTGAAAATTGCGGACCGCTCTAAATTTATGGACAGGAGGGAAAAGTTGCCTAGGTCACTCCATTCCTTCAACTATACGCACATAAAATGTCAACATCAATTCATCGCTCCGTTTCGTCATGAATTATGGAAAAACAAACAGACACATTTTTCACATTAATTATATATATATTAAAGCTGAAGAGTTTGTTTGTTTGTTTGTTTGAACGCGCTAATCTCAGGAACTACTGGTTCGATTTGAAAAATTCTTTCGGTGTTAGATAGCTTATTTATCGAGGAAGGCTATAGGCTATATATCATCACGCTACGAGTAATAGAAGCGGAGCAGCAATGAAGAATGTTTCAAAATCGGGGGTATTTTTTCATACTTGGAGCTTCCTCTGCGTACGCTGAGTAAACGGTTAAAGTTACACAAAAGTCATGTATGAGAGTATTGTTCTCCTTTTAAAGGTCTACAAAAAAGTCCGCGAGAGCATATGTCTATCTTTTAAGGTAAGCTCACTATAACATATTTTTTGCTAATAAAAATTCTGAAATTGACCCCGAAACCTTTAAAGTTGGAGGGGGGAAATCCTATGTATAGTGATAAATGAAAGTACCGTGTTATCCCGAATTTAATGCGAGCGAAGCCGCGGGCAAAAGCTAGTTTATTATATTAGTATTGATATCAAATAATAGTTACCCGTAAATGAATCCGTCGGTAACAATCCAGCTCCTATCTGACTGATGGGCGTCGAACCTTGGACTACTAGTGATGCTGAAAAAAAAGTATACTTAATAAATATTCACTGACAATTACACAGCGCCATCTAGCCCCAAGTTGAACGTGATGCCGGTTGCATGGGTACTAAACACAGATTTCCCAATACAGGAGATGGGGCAAGCCGCGTTTAAAGTGCGACAACTGTAAGCTCAACAAGCATACACTGGCTACCAGATTACGCTCTGTGAGACGAGTCAAGACGCACGAATATTAGAAGAAATTACCGTTATTTTCCAAAATGCTATCCTGTGCAATTGTAACATGCCATCATCGCAATAAATCAGTAAATTTACCAAGAAATATAATAAATTTTCACAGGTAAGAACCGAAAAGAAATTGCGACACTGGGACTGCCTATAAACTTGGCGGCTTGTCCAGTCTAATGAATATTCTGATGTCTGTGGTACTAAACAACGGATAAACATACTTTTTTTATAAATAAATACTTATTATAGATAGAAAACACCCAGACCATTACACACAGACATTTCCATGCACACCAATGTTTGTCCAGCCCAGGGATCGAACCAAATTACACCTCAAATAATTAGGTCGTCAGTAACTTTATAGGTACTAAAATAGCCAACATGGCTAGCTAATTGATAAACTTAGATACATTTTAAAATCTGTAAACACTATTTTTTCTATTCTCTATGACATTATTACACTAAGAAATCACAGTTTTATTCTAATCTATAAAAGCAAAACTTTTGTTATTTAAAAAACAATTGGTTGGATTTCAGTTAGTTTTGTTTTATTTTTGAAATTTCACACAGCGCCATCTAGTCCCAAACTAAGCTTTAACCTGTAAAATGTATGTTAAACATACTTATATAAATTTATGCTTTTAATTGTTAATATTTTGTTTTTTTAGGGTTCCGTACCTCAAAAGGAAAAAAACGGAACCCTTATAGGATCACTTTGTTGTCCGTCTGTCCGTCCGTCCGTCCGTCTGTCAAGACCCTTTTTCTCAGGAACGCGTGGAGGTATGAAGCTGAAATTTATATCAATTACTCAGGTCTACTGTCCCTTGAAGCTGTGAAAAAATCAAACTTCTAAGCCAACGCAATCAAAAGATACAGCCGTTTATGCCGCAAATTTTCGACACTTGCAAGGGAATCAAAACCTACAGGGTGCTTCCCGTGAACTCAGAATCTTGAAATTTGGTACGAAGCAACGTCTTATAGCATAGATAAAGGAAAAATTACGAAAACGATAATTTTTAGTTACATCACATAATATATATTTTTAATAATTTTAAACTTACTACCCATTTCCTCATAAACGCTTAGAGGTATTAAATTGAAATTCATACCAAATACTCAGGTCTATAATACCTTTAAGCTGTAACAAAATCAAACTTCTATGTCAACGCAATCAAAAGAAACAGCAATTTAAGCTGCATATTTTGAAACTCGCAAGTACTCGCAAGGGAATCAAAACCTAAAGGGTACTTCCAGTCGACCTAGAATCTTGAAATTTGGCATGAAGCAACGTTTTATAGCACACATAAAGGAAAAATTCCGAAAACCTTAAATTTTTAGTTACATTACAAAATATATATTTATTTTAATAATATAAACTTATTTACTTTTTTACTCATGAACGTGTAGAGCTATAAAGTTGAAATTCATATCAAATACTTAGATCTAATTGCCTTTAACCCGTGAAGTTTTGACTCGATTGTCGTAATGAACGAACTTTGTAAACCTTGCAGGTTTGTACGGAACCCTCGGTGCGCGAGTCCGACTCGCACTTGGCCGGTTTTTTTTTGTAAATACATAAATATTATTCATATAAACACCCAAACCATACATACATGTTCATGCATACAAATGTTTGTACTGCCAATCAAACCCGTAACCGTTGGTGTAGCAGCCGAAATGTCAACCATTACACCAAATGGGTCGTTTTGCTATAGTAAGAGAGTAGAAAGCCTTTTTTATCATCTATAGGCAGACATTTGTCGGCCATCTCACCTGATGGTAAGTGATGATGCGCCCTAGGATAGGAACAGCCTATTTGGTGTTGTTGTTTTCTATGTATAATATGTATGTATTTACAATAAAATTTATACAAGTATGTTTATCCGTTGTTTAGTACCCGTAATACAGGCTTCACGCTTAACTTGGGGCTAGATGGCGCTGTGAACGTCAGTGGATTTATTCGTTTTTTAATGTTGCCTTGAAGACGGCCAGGTTGTAACGATCGGGAACACACAAGGTGACAAAGAGTTCCATTCCTTTGCGGTGCGCATCAAGAACAAAACACCGAAGCGCGCTGTGCGGATGTGTGGAATGTCAACCACGTAAGGATGAAACGCTCGCTTCCGTCTTGTATCCCAATGGTGAAAAGGGGCTGGTGGAAATAATTAGCTTACGTGTGTCTCTAGGGTTGACGGGGTAAGGCAGCTCCGTGTGTTGGAACACCGGCGGGTACTGGGGGGCGGGGGGCGCGGGCGGCGACTGGAACAAATACATAATATAGAAACAAAGGAAAAAACAATTATTACAGCTAAACATCGCATATATACTTAGATAAACAATAAACTAATTTAATGCACATTTTTTTGTCGAACTGACTACTGGTGTTGGCCGCAGATAGGCTTTACAGCTTCACCGGGCGCGTGGCGAGTGCAGATGGCTCTCAGCCTTAAATTTACACAATGAGCCTAAGGGCGTCCCCGAACGGGACTCGAACCTCGGCGTTGCGGGGGGGGCTTAGTAGCCTATATTAGATGCACAATCACGAATTAATATCAAGCAAAAAAAACCGAGACGATTGACACATATATTGACTTGTTATATTTATGACATTAAATTATCCGCGTAGACAACTAAGGCCTATACAACCAATGATATTCTGTATATATAAATGTAGATACGCCATCCGTGTCTCAAAAACGAACCGCCGAAGAGAGTAGAGTTTGTACTCTTTTGTTTAGGTAAATGTATGCTCATTCTAAATACGTGTATGTGTGCTGTCACTGCATTCGGAACACTTTTTTCGATTGTTTTGTGAACATATCACGAATTATACTTTTTACATCATTGTATACATCCTTTACGGATAGGTTCGTGCCCCTTTGTAGGGACGTCTAATGAGCTGATAAAGATGATGATGACTTAATTATTACTTTATATATTATATTATTACTATATATACATTAACCCACGTTAATTTAATGCCCGGTGAAGCTGTAAATCCGCGGCCAACAGCAGTAGTCAGATAAAAAAAACATGTTAACTTATTCCTAACTACCTATATATACATAGCAAATATATGAAACTCAAACATACATTTCATACCTGATATTGTGGCGAATTAGACGTGCTGGAATGCTCGTCCAGGGAACCGGATAAATTATTATTGCTTTCTACTCCTCCTGGAAATAAATTCTCTAAGTTATTACAGGTATTCAGGTATGGTATTCAGGTATAGACATTTATTCTGAAATAAAAATAAAAAAAAAGTACCTCAGTTCTATTCTGAGATCTGCATTAATTACTTTGAACACAATGAAAATATTTAAAACGTTCAAAAACCCTAACAAAAATAACAAAAAAATAATCATATTTTATAGCTAACTCTGGTGGAGGGTGGATGAGGAAAGCGGAGGACCGGGATATCTGGCGCGAAATGGGGGAGACCTATGTCCAGCAGTGGACTGCGATAGGTTGAATAGGATAGCTAACGCCATTATGCTGACTAATGATATTATATTTATTACATTTATGTATTTATTTAAGTATTTTCTTCATTTTTTAGTATATGTATTAATATTGACATCTTATTAAATAATATTTTTAACATTTTTTTTGTTTATTTTCCTATTTTGCTTACCCACTACCTTACTTATTCTCACTTGTAGCGATAAAGCCGCCTTTGCCCACTGTATGGGCTTTAAGTTTTTGTGTTTGTATTTACTCAAAATCATTGTGAGCAATAAAGAGTCTATCTATGACAGGATTGAAGACGGCATAGTTTAAGTCTCTTTGTGCGGTTTTTTCCCAATTAAGTTACGACACTACAGGCTGAATCACCTGGTTGTCCAAAAAGAAAGACAATTCCGTGTTTCGGAGGTTTTTTACGGAACGACTTATTTCTGTTGACCGCAGGTGGCCTTCATAGCTTTATAGCCTAATTGGCGAGCGCAGATGGCTCCTAAAAAACTATGCAACGAGCCTCAGGGTGTCCCAGAGTGGGACGCGAACCTCAGCTTAGGGCGTTGCAAGGGGGAGGGGGGCTAGGTAGCCTGGTATCAGTTTGGGATTGCTTCGTTTGGCACGTCAAGCCGTCGGTCCCGGCTATAATCTTAGTATGGTATTCGTTAACACCCAACAATCTGCATTGGGCTTGCGTGAGTTTACGGCCCAATTTCCCCATACCGATGCTGTAAGGCCTATGCCCTGCAGTGGGTGGTTATAGGCTGGACATAACTTACCACTAGTATAGTCAGTCCTTAGCAGATTCTCACTCTGCATCTTCGTCTTGAGGCATGCTATGTACCGCCCGCAGAAGTCCCGGCACAACTCCTGGACCTTCTCCAGCTCTAACAGATGGATCCTCAGCACCTGAAATCATTATATTTTTGTTAGAAATTATTTAATTCGTAAAAGAACTAAAGTTACCCACATAGCCCGCCGGATCAGCAAGTTGAAGTGGCAGTAGGCTGGTCACGTATGTCGCAGAACCGATGGCCGTTGGAGCAGACGAGTTCTGGAGTGGAGACCACGTCTCGGCAAGCGTTGCGTAGGACGCCCTCAGGACCGAGGGACCGACGGCTTGCGAAAGGTCGCAAGTCGGTGGAGGCTGGATGAGGAAAACGGAGGACCGGGAAATCTGGCGCAGAATGGGGGAGACCTATGTCCAGTAGTGGACTGCGATAGGTTGAATAGAAAGAAATATAAATATTTCTATTGAAAACCCCTAAATTGTATGTATCGGGAAACACAGACGCAGGAATGTCATTCCACTGCCTTGCAGTTCGGACGATGAAAGATGAACTGAACTTTTTGGTATGAACAGGTGGTTTATCGATATGCTACCTTTTAAATTACCTACGAGGCTTGCTTTAGTAGCTTGTAGATGTAATGTCAAAAGTAGAAAGAGGTATGTGAGGAGCGCATGAGTGAAAGGGGAATAGCAAAGCAGGTTCATTGTGCGAATGTGGAAGGAAACACGAAGCGGGGACGACCCAGAAGAAATTACCTTGACCAAAGTCCTTAAAAGAGCTTGTATGAAAAGATTGATTGATGTTAAGCTAGGGAAGTATGTCAGGAGCGCGCAAAGTGGCGTTCCATCATCTCTACCTACCCCTCTGGGACCAAGGCGTGTTTTTTTTTTCTGCGAACATACCTGTATGCTCTTAATCATGAGGCCATCGATCTCCGGGTCGTCGACCAGGAACGGTCTCCTGTCCCTCCGCTGGTGCTGCACGAAGGCCTGAAGGTCGGCACCGAAGGCGTCAGCAGCCGGGGGCTCTGCCCCAGCTGTGGCCTGCTCACATCGCTCGAGAAGCAACGCTAGTAGCGGGAATAGGGGGTGCCTGTGGTGACACAAAATAGGCTTTATCTTTATCTTAAAAAACACAAACTTGCCGTTCCAAATCTTAGATTGCATAAGGTTGGGAACTCATTTGTGGGATTAAGCATTAAAATATTTAATAAGCTACCACAATATGTAATTGATTTACCCATGCATAAGTTTAAGTCTCATGTAAAGTCTATTTTAATAAAAAAAGCTCACTATAGTATTGAAGATTATATAAATGATAAAAACTCATGGACATGTTGATTTCCACGCCTGCACTACTTCTGTTTTTTTTTTGTTATCATCTATTTAAATTTATATAATACTCAACTGCTTAATAGTACTTTTGTAGATTATTATATTTTTACCAATACATAATACGATAAAAATTGAAAATATAATTTGCTTTATATATTAATTCAAGAATCATTCAATTTTTTTGAAAAGAGTAACTACTGAGTTTCTTGCTGGTTTCTTCTCAGTGGAAAACTACCTCCCGAACCAGTGGTAGCTTCATTTGACATTCATAAGTGTTCTATAAGGACCTAAACTGAATAAACACTTTTCATTTTCATTTTCATCTATCACTACATAGTATAAAACAAAGTCGCTTTTTTCGTCCCTATATACCTATGTCCCTATGTGCGCTTAAGTCTTAAAACTACGCAACGGATTTTGGTACGGATTTTTTTAACAAGGTTTATCAAAATAATGTACACACATGTTATTTCACACATTAAAAAGGTCTATAGAAAACTCCGCGATGATATACGTCTTTATCTTATGGATATCACACAATATTTTTTTGTTATTTACTTTCTACAACAAATAATAGCAATTTTTCGAAACGATTTTTTACCAATACAGCATTAATCCTTATCTAATTAAATACCCTAAAAAAAATTGTTGATTTAATATACATTTATATGGCCCTTTGCAGCATATGATTTAAATGAATATTTGCGAAGATATTACAGATTCAAAAATTGCGGTACGTAGAGTGTGCGGCGGTACCGGCCTACCGGGCAGGTGGGAGCGTGCCTATTACGAATATCACCATTGCACCGTCCGAAGCATGGGCGGGTCGCTAGTAACATATAAATAAAATTGGAGTGTCTTTTTGTAATACTGAATTAACCGTTTTTTACTACTTACGTATAGGCAAATATGTCGCAGCCATCTGGTAAATTAGACATCCAACAGGATGCCTAGGTCGTTCCTTAAACGCCAACATCCAACTGTATGCCTAGGCCGATAGGTTTTTGAACTAAAATCACTCAACGTTTAACAACTTCGCGTATTGAAAGCCTTTCGAAATGACTGTTCAAGGTTCAGCCAAGTGATTCAAATTTAGTTCTGCTTTTCACCACTTCAGCGCTAGTGGTCATGAAAATAAAAATGGCGCCAGCAGGGTTATATATAACAGTGTATCTATTATGCGGTTGATATCTTGTTTTTGTCCAATTATAAGTAAAATTAAAATGTTATGTGTTCAAAATAATTATTAAACATGAAAATGCACATCAATAAATGACTCAAACATGAAAGTGCCTTAATAAGTGACTAAACAACGTTCCGCCATCTGGTTGAATGTTGCGGTCAACAACATAGCTCGCTGTCCTTCAGCCATTTAATTGAATGCCAGCGTTTAACGAACGACATCACACCAAAATGACATCTTTTAAAATTTTGGTCTGCTGTGGGTTTGCAGCCAAATCTCCCTATAACTTTGCTGTGCGGTGAGGGGAGGCTTGGTAGCCTAACATATATTTGGGGTGCGAACAATGATATTCTGTATATATAAAGGTAGAAACGCCATCCGTGCCTCAAAGATGAACTGCCGAAGAGAGTACAGTTCGTACTCTTTTGTTTAGGTAAATGTGAAATTCGAAATATGTGTTTGTGTGCTGTCGCTGCATTCGGAACACTTTTTTCGATTGTTTGGAGCATATCACGATTCCATACTTTTTTACATCATTGGGATCTTTGAGAAGTGTGTGTTCGTGTGTAACCTTACTTGTAAACGGCGCGTTTGTCCGCTTCGAACTGCGCCTGATCGGCGTCCGCGGCGGGCGCGCCACCACCCTGCATCCCGCCGCGTTCACCGCCGACGCATCTGCCAACAGAAACCACCATCAACGAGGCTGAAAATGGCAGAAAATTCTAGCAACTCTAGCGGCTCGGGGCCCTCGGCACAGTAAAAATATATGATACCAGCCTGTGCGTGAAATCTCGTGCAGACACGGCGCGCGGCGCGCACGCAAACATTCAAACCGAGAGCGGCACGTTTGTATGAAGATGTTTTACTGTTCTGTTTACTGTGCCCTCGGTATTGACGTTCAATAAGCTCATGATGATGGTGGTATGAGGCTGAAACTGGCAGAAAATTGTAGCAGAAAAAACGCAATGACCAGGAACGAAAAAGGACTTGGTCTTTTGTTTTCAAAAGAATATGTGTCAAAATATTTGAAATGTTTGCACGTTGCTGTCAAAGGTTATAAATGAAAATATACTTTTTTGGTACCAAGTCTTTTTTTGTCCCTGACCATCGCGTTTTTTCTGCTACAAGTTCCTGCCAGTTTCAGCCTCATACCACCATCATCATCATCAGCTCATTGAACGTCCCCACCGAGGGCAAGAGCCTACCGTAAGCGTGTTAAGCCATAGTCGTCCACGCGGGCCCAGTGAGAATTGGCAGACTTCACCAATGATATTTTATATATATAAAGGTAGATACGCCATCCGTGCCTCAAAAACGAATCACCAAAGAGAATATAGTTGTAGGTTTTTGTTTGTGTAAATGTACTGTGTACAAATAAATATGTGTGTGTGTGCTGTCGCTGCATTTGGAACAATTTTTTCAGTTGTTTTATTAATTGGACTTCACGTACAAACTTTGAATCTCTTTGCAGGCGTGCGCAGGTTTCTTCACGAGGTTTTCCTTCGCCGTAAGAGCGACGGATAAGGTACATATAATTTCGAATATTCGAAAACACATTGGTATGTGGTGGGATTTGAACCTCAGCCCTCCCGGTAGGAGGGCAACAGTCCACACCATTGACCTATAAAGCCTCAGTGCCGAGCACAAGCTGTAGCGCACAGCAGGTATGGAGAAATTAGACCATCTTCAAACAAATGATGTGTGTGTACACACGTTAAAACATGGTCAGTGATAGGCCTGACGATGAACGATGCAGTGGTGAAGGAAATAAATATTAGTTGGTAGTTATTTTTTCCATCAACACTACCCTGCGCGTCACCCGAGACGACAGATGTTAGGTCTCTCATACCCGGCAATTTTACTAGCATAAATGCCCTCATGCTAAAACTAAAAAAAATATAAGATGATCTTATATTTCATCATTCATCAAATCATTAGGGGAAATTAAAGGAAATCATTAGGGGAGGCCTTCGTTCAGCAGTGGACATAATTAGGCTGTAATGATGATGATGATGATGATGATCTTATAAGTAAAACTTTACTTTTGAAAAATAAAGTACATAATGTTGTGATTTTAATTGAGAGCTGACATAAACATATCGCAGCTTTCATATTATAGGGGCACAATTCGAAAAACATTATTGTTGGAAAACGCGTTTGAAGATTCTTGAACGCTTCTGTTTCACAAAATCAGTCATAAATAAATGAAAACATTAATTGCAAAATAATAGAATATTATAAGAGTATGTCCGTAAGTTATGAATTACTTATCGCATACAAGTTTGTCCCAGCATTATTAAAAGGACACACTATTCGGAAATATAAAAAAGGCATAAATTAAGTTTTCGCGGCTTCATTGCACGTTCTGACTCGTTCTATCGAGAGCGTCATGTAGATGTGTTGATTTTGGGTCCGTTTATAAGTAAAACTCAAAAAAGCGAATTTTTGAGATGTGCCCCTATAGTATGAAAGGTGCGATATGTTTATCTAGGGTATCTATAATATTATAAACTACGTTTTACTGCGGGAGAATATCATAAACCGCGGGTAACACCGCGGGGAACAGCGAGTTAATCAATAAATTCCATAGGTAACATAAACACAAGTAAGTCCAATAAATAAACACGAGTTTCAAAGAATTATATGTTAAATAATTGACTTTGAATCTCACCCAAATTGTCGACATATTTGACGACCCATCTGGTGTAATGGCTGAGACATCGGCTACTACACCAAGGGATCCGGGTTCGATCCCCGGACACTACCATTTGTGTGCATGAACATGTCTGTTCGTATTGGTATGGGTGTTTCTATGTATCATCATCAGCTCATTAAACGTGGGGCGCCCACCGAGGGGCACGAGCCTACCCGTATAGGGTGATTAGGCCTTAGTCGTCCACGCGGGCCCAGTGCGGATTGGACGACTTCACACACAACCTTCGAATCTCTTCGCAGGCGTGTATGAAGGTTTACTCACGATGTTTTCCTTCACCGTAAGAGCGTCGGATAACGTACATATATTTTCGAAAATTCGAAAACACATTGATACGTGTCGGGATTTGAACCTCAGCCCTCCTGGTAGGAAGGCGACAGTCCACACCATTGACCCACCGACGCTCTCTATGTATAAGTATGAATTAACAAAAATATATGTATAAGTATGCTTATCAGTTGTTTGGTACCCTAATTAAAAGCTCCTCGCTTAATACGAGTATGGTGCTAGATAGCGCTGTATAAATGTCAGTGGATATTTATTATAGTTTATATCATAGTTTATTTTGCGCACCAATTGTATCCGTAAGTACAACATCGCTTGTACTCAACTGTTCATCTCACCGCCTTCCCTTAACTACCCTTTAAAAACCCATCCAGAAATTAATTCCCTATGCTACACCCCAAAAAAAGCACTTCCAAGATAACAGGGGTAATATTATATCAATCTACTGGCAACACTTGTGATGAATGTGGTCTCCGGCTTTTAATATCTGTTTTTATTGCCTCGCTGTGTTGCTAGTATTCGTGTTTACTAGTTTCGGAGGAAATGTTATTTGTTGATGTGTATGTTGAGTTAAATTTGTTTTTAGTTTAGTATAATTTTAATGCTCTTGATGTCTGTGTCAAATAAATATTTTTTAAGATTTTGTTAGCTTAATACTTTAATAGAATCAACTAGTTACGCTTAAAGTTGATTCATAACTCTAAGCAACATAACAGCAAAGCTTTACTTGGCTTTACCGACAAACTTTATTTTCCTCAAGCTTACACTCCGTTACATGTATAAACTCCAAAACACACGCCTCACGGAAACCATTACCCCAAAATCCGCGTCTCATTTCATTTAAAATTAGTCAAAATATGCCAATAACATTCCCGCCATGCGGCCATATTGGCACAGATACCAACATAACGAAACAAATCGGCGGGAAGTTCGGCTGTCTATGGTACGTGCGCCTGTAAATATTCGAATTTGGAACGGGTGGGTAGCGCGCGGGCGGCATTCAAATGGCCAAGTTATCTACGTTTACGCGCCGCTCGGGGATGCGTATGTATCGATGGATTGAATAACAATATCGAGGGTGAGCTAATGCATTGGAGTTTATACGTGTACTATGAACGCCAGTAATAATAAATATCGTCAGACACTCACAAAGCGTTATCTAGAAAGAAAGAAAATACATTTATTGACCGTACACAAGAAAAGCAGAGATAGAGATAGAGATAATTACAATTGCACGATTAACTGGAATGACAGTTAAATAAAACAGAAAACGTTACAGAAGATTTGATGAAGAATAAATAGATTAATAAATAAAAAATACATATTTAAACATATACGGTCAAAAGGTCGCGCCTCACAGTATCAGGTGCTGTGGCATTATACGCCGCACCAGCACTGTTATTCTGTCCGAACCTCTTGTGTGAACGGATTTAAAGATATATAATTCAAGTCGGCCGTACTAAGGACATTAAACAACGGATGTATATAATCATATACCTTTTTTTTGTAAATATGTACATACAAAGAAAATACCTAGACCAATACAAATAGACATATTCATGCACACAAATGTTTGTACTACCCGGAGATCGAACCCGGAACCCTTGGTGTAGTAGCCGACGTCTCAACTGATACACCAAATAGGTCGTAGTGGTGCATATAGGGAATACTAATTAAGATAAGATTAATATTAATAAGATTAAGATAAGATTCATTCGTAATATGGAATGTTCTTCATTTACCTAATGAGTATTTTATACATAATAATAATAAATATCCACTGATATGAACACAGTGCCATCTGTGTGGAAAAATGTGAAAACCATCGACAACGACACAACACTACAGCATCCTGTAACGAAGGCGCGTCTGAGAAAATAGACATTTCCAGACGCGGCGAGTGCAGCGTGAATTATTCACCGTGCTTCGCTCCCACCCCGGGGATATACACAAAAAACTAACGGTAACAACCGAAGAGTAAGAAAGGTTGCCCATAGACAAGAAAATAACCTTTTTTATTTCAAGAAGTCTACAAATGTTTCTTAATTTAACAAACAGTAGACAACACACACAAGGTATACGAAGCAACATTAATGTAGCGTTGGCAAGTTGAAGTGGCAGTCAGCAGCATGGGCACAGTGCGTAAAACCGATGGTCGATGAAACGAAAAGGTTCAACTTGCGATAATTTAACAAATAAAGATAATGAAGCGAAGGCCGATCCACAACCAGATGGACCGATGACCTGCTTGAGGCCGTTAGCAAATGGATGAAAACTAGAGATCAAATCCCATAGTCATTATGTGAGGCCTGCGTTCAGTAGTAGTGGACATATTAGGCTGTGATGATTATGAATAATTTACGTTTCAAAAACGACCGCCATACACGTTTTCTGGTATTACTCGTATATGAAATCTATTCTATTTCTATACAAGAAATATACGAAAATTTAACAATAAAAAAAACGAATTTGTCAATCAGGAAATCAAGAGTCGTTCAAACCTAATCGCCACTCCAAATTTACTATTCAAATTCTTGTTTTCGCCAGTGGCAACACGGTCGTTCCAAAATTGAACTAATTGCGAAGGAAACTCGAGGGCCAGTACGTGCTCAGAAAAAGAACAAAATGATTGTCGATGGGTCGTCGCTTTAATTATCGTGACTCAAGTGCATGAAACGGAATGGAGGAATTGTCATTGTTTTTTTTTCATGGGTCGCTTCAAATCTGTTGACTTTTGCTTTTATATTGGTGATTCAGGATTAAAGAATGTGTTGATCTACACAAATATTACAGCATATAAGGTCGACCGCCACTTCATTTACTGTGTCGGTACAAACTTGTCTGCTCTTTTCAAACATATACTAGGCTACCTAGCTCACCATGCAAATCCTTCAGGCTGGGAACGAGTTCCACTCTGGGACGCCTTTAAAATGCTTTATTTGTTAAGGCTGCCGTCTGAACGTTCAAGCAGTCAAAGAAGTAATTTATTTTTTTCGATTATTTATGCATCAACTTTTCTTCTTATCGAGTAGGAAGTCAGATTTATGAAGAATCAGACTGACCCCAACGTCCGGTTGATAACTGGCAACTAGGTTCGATGTGATTTTATACTACAACCGCTATACTGGGAGCTGAGATCGACAGCTTTACGTGGACGCCAAAACCCTCTGAAGACTGAGCGCTGCGTTCAGATTACTGCGTAATTCGGTGATGGTAGGATCAAAGCCTTGAAGGAGAGCAGTGAATAGTCACTTTGTGCAATTATTTCCACTTTTGTTATGGCATTTCAGACTGATGTCTAATAGGAAAAATGATATCGTGCTTCGGAGGGCACGATAAGCCGTCGATCCGGTAGAAAACAATGTTAGGATTGTAGTTTGTTACACCCACCAAAAACATTTGATCCGCGCTATGTAAACTCTACATGGCCAAGCTGTGCGGGAAGGTATGTGTCATGCAGGACGTTACAGACTGGTTACTTGGTTGACAAAAAAAATACGAGTAAATACTTAATTCAAAATGATAAATGAAGTGCCATAGACAATGAAATGTTTGATGTTATATTGGCACCTCTTTATATATAACATTGTATTAATTTGATGTGTGACCCGGCTATATTTAGAACGACACGCTCCACATGCTAATAAAGGTGACGCGACATTACAATGATAGTTTGCAAATGAGGTTGGCGCCAAAATCAACAAGTAAAAAAGGCGTCTTTTAACTTTAAAAAAAGTACGGAGTGGACTGCAGATCAACAGAACTACTTTTTTCGATAGTAAGTGCATTAAAAGGCACTTAAGACATTAATTCCGGCTCCGCATCTGGCTGCAGGCATTTTATGGGTTACGGCCCATCTGCTGATGAATAGCCTATAACGTCCCGTTACAGGACACAGGTTTGCCTGTACAAGATAATTTCGACTTGCTGATCCGGCGAGCTATGTTTACTTTAGTTCTCTTACGGACAGATAACATCATTTATGTTTTATCCCCAAAAGAGACTTTGAGCATAGCTTCCTCGTTGCTATATAGACAATAATAAGTCTTATTATGCCTCAAATGCTTCAATATGTACAAAACATAGTTATTGACATACAGTAGCACTTAAAACGGGAACATTACCACAATGAAAGAGTCCATACTGTTACATGCTCTTGTTAATTAAAAGTAACCTCAAATTTTAAGTGTGGTCTAAATTACAAACTTTAGCGTGATTGTATCGGGACGTTATCGCTAAGCAGCTTCAGCAGTTTGGCTGATAAGTCATTTAAATTAGGCACGCATACAAACTATTAGTAATGTTTTACATGCAAAATCCATACATATCTTTATCGTCGGTGGCTCAGTGGTGTGAACTGTCGCCTTCCTACGGGAGGGCTGAGGTTCAAATCCGACACGTACCAATGTATTTTCGAATTTTCGAAAATATATGTACGTTATCCGACGCTCTTCGGTGAAGGAAAACATCGTGAGGAAACCTTCATGCACGCCTACGAAGAGATTCGAAGGTTGTGTGTGAAGTCGTCCATCCGCACTGGGCCGCGTGGACACTAAGGCCTAAACACTCTATACGGGTAGGCTCGTGCCCTCGGTGGGGACGTTTAATGAGCTGATGAGGATACATATCTTTATGGTGATAAATACAAGAGCTGCCTCATGCGAAGTTATATTCAGTATTTTATCGAAAAATTCTGATCGTTAGTTAAGCGTTTTAGCTAGAAGACGGCAAAGTTCACGCACAATCTTTGAATATCTTCGCAGACGTGCGCAGGTTTTATCAAGATATTTTCCTTCACCGTAAGAATGTCAGAAAAACGTACTTATGTAATTTCTAAAATTAAAATAGCCAGGTTTTTTATTTGAACCTGCACCCTCCAGATCGGAAGGCAACAGTCCACACCATTGAGCCACCGACGCTCATGATATCGATATTAACTAACACTGCACTCAAATAAACCACTACTCTTATAACACGATCACCATAGCATTGTTAAAATCGCCACCGCTCATGAACTCACAGCTTTCAAAACTCCGGTTTGTGTGGCCCATCACGATCACTTAGCGATTCACATACTACTGAGGAAGAGATAAGTGATAAATACATTAATTGAACAATATTTGGTTAACAACCCGTTTAGTTGCATACCAACGCTCGATACGTTATCGAAGCATTAATTGTTACTTTACACGGGTGCCGTTAAAGACAGGTTACGGACGAAACAGGGGTCGAAGTTTATATGTATGAGACTATGACCAATTTTATGAATTAGGCCATGAAAGTTCTCATGGGACTGTATGTTTCTTTTTTATAATCGCCATTGTAAGTTGACTCTTACAAGGCTGAAACAAGCTTACCACACCTCAATATTAGAAAGGGCATTGCTGCGTCAAGTTTTTATGCGGGATACATGGTTATGTTAAATAGTGATGGAAAATCCGAAACTAAAGTAGTCGATACATTTTTATGGGGAAGCGAGCAAACGAGCACTCGGCTCATCTCATGATTAATGACGTCATTGCCCATGTGCACTTGCAATACCGAGGGCAAACAAATGCGTTGCCGGTCTTTTATATAGGAATACGTTCTTTACATTATCTTCATAATCAAATCTTCATTCTTCATTTCTTGCCAAATTATAACTTGTCTAAACTAAAGTAAGAAATTTCGTAATGAACTTCTGTCAATAAGACGTAGGTACCTACAGTATGATTGCGATTAGAGCAAGCGTAGCGACCCGATGGACTTGTTTACGCTGGAGGAGGCAATATGGGGAAACCGTGGGAGTGGTATACACATATATCATGCAGGATGGAGCAAACCCAAATGTAATGGGAAGAGAAGAGAAAGAGAAGAATTTTTGGTACGAATTTTTTTATCGTATTTTTACAGGATAGGGGGCAATCGGCAAACAAGCTAACAGATCACCTGATGAAAAACGAATACTGCCGTCCATGGAAATTTGCAACACCAGAGGAGCTACAAGATGCGTTGCCAGCCTTTAAAATAAGAGTACGCTCAATTCTTGAACGTCTACAGGTCGTATCTGTCCAGAAATACCGCATGCGGGAACTCATTTCCTAATTTTGTGAACAGACAGACAAAGTTTCTGTTAAAACGTACGATAGTGCTCTGCCAACTGACATTGTCGGGATGATAGAGCAGTAGCGGTGATCGATGGATGACGAAAAGAGACGGCGGGGATCAGTCCGAACAGTCCCTCGGAGCACTCCCCATAATATATGCGTGTGTGTAGTCAAATAAAAGGTCAGGTTCAGCCTGTTGTGATATTTTCAAAGCGTCTCACGTTTTCGAACGGATTTTATGATACACAATGATGGCATGAATGACCCAAGGCTTCAAGGACATGCAATGTCCTTATCTTTGTTATTATGGAAACACCTTACTATAGTAATTTTATACTATAAATATCGACATCGACACACGTGCATCCCTCCGCTACACCCTTTCCCGTCGGCTGCAAACAAATTTGTATCTTAATACAATCCTTCTCTATTATTTAGCGAAATTTTATCATAAATATTTAGGGGTTGGTGTGCTCGGCCCCATCTGTTCGTAACCTTCGACTTTTCTAGATGTTTCTTTCACATCTGGGGGCACGGTAGTGCCCGCCAAGTCGAGCGCGAAGCAAACACTGCCGTACATCCTTGACAGGATCCATTTCGTCGCATTTTCAGACCCCAATTTGAGAACCTTTGGATAATACCAGAACGCTGAAATCACACAACATTAACTATAATAATAAGTAATCGCAGTAAGGAACCTTAGACTTGGCACGTCTTAGTCTTGATTTTATTTACTTTTTAGAGATAATCAAGCAGCTCCATCGAGACTTGGCTAGATTTTGGTGGGTTTTAATGTTACATTTAGCTTCAGAACACGTATACACGATACTACACTCGCGTGCAAGTAAATCGACTCAAGCCTCAAGTGCGCATAAAAAGTGATATAACTAAAAAATGACTTATTATACCTCTATATAATGTTTTACATAATTAAAGCCTAGTAATTAGGCTTTCAAATGGTAGCATAATATCAGTAATTTAAATAAACACTTGTACTTAGAATGCAACTGAACGCAACCTCCGTAAACTGCTCTGCGCTCTATTCACAACTTGCGCGCACAACCCCTATAAAACCCCTGTAATCGTTTCTTTCTTATCAGTCGCTCATTAGACGTTGACCTGAACACATCTCTGCAAATTAAAGCCGTCATTTGAAGAAAATTATGGATACAACACCTGAAGAAGCCGCTCAAGTCGTTGCCCTGTTGCAAGAAGGGTTGAACCAGCGAGAAGTCGCTCGTCGTTTGAATATGAGTCAGTCCGCTGTCTCGAGAGTATACAGAAGGTTTCAAGAGACTGGTGCCTTCACTCGGAGGCCTAATACCAGCCGACGCCGGTGCACCTCGGAGCGTGACGACCGGTTTTTGGTCTCGACCTCTTTCCGAAATCGACACCTTACCGGCGTAGATGTGCAGCAGGAGCTACGTCAAGTTCGCGGGGTGACTGTCAGTCAGTAGACAGTTAGAAGAAGGTTGAAAGAAGCTAACCTTACTCCGAAAAGACCCGCTACAGGCCCGAAGTTGACCACAGCTCATCGTCAAGCACGCCTTCACTTTGCTCGAGAACATTTGGATTGGAGCATATAGCAATGGCAGTCAATCCTGTTCACAGATGAGACGAGGATGTGTCTCCATGGCACCGACAGGAGAGGTCGGGTATACCGTCGTCCCGGTGAACGGTTTTCACAGTGCTGCTTTGTGGAAACCGTTGCATATGGTGGCGGATTTTGCATGATGTGGGCTGGGATTTCCTTAGAAGGCAAAACGGACCTTGTTTTCGTTCCTGGGGGAGGCCGGGGAGGAGGTCTGACCAGTGATCGTTACATTGAAAATGTTCTACTGGATCAAGTTGTCCCTTATCAAGGCTTTATTGGGGAAAATTTCATCTTGATGCATGACAATGCCCGATGTCACACTGCTCGGGCCACACGTGATTTCCTGAACGAAGTTGGAATTCACACTATGCATTGGCCACGCTCAGCCCGATTTAAATCCCATTGAGCACATATGGGACGAGCTCAAAAGGAAAGTTAGAGCGAGAATCCAGCTCCGACAAACATCAATGAGCTCAAGACTGCGTTGGTAGAAGAGTGGGGTCGAATACCACAATCATCTATTAAAAAGTGATAGGTCGATGAAGAATCGCATGAGAGCAGTGATCAGAGCTAGAGGAGGGAATACCAAATATTGACACGAATATTTTTTTTATCTTACGCACATTTTGTTTCATTTAAACACAATAACCCCATACTGTGAAATTGTATGAATTTTAACATTTTTTACATTACATTAGCATTAACCTTTTTTACTAAACTACTGAATCGATTTTCATGCAACTTACATCATTTTAAAGCTCAATTATTAGGCTTTAATTATGTAAAAACATTATATAGAGGTTAATAAGGCATTTTTTAGTTATATCACTTGTTATGCGTACTTGAGGCTTGAGTCGATTTACTTGCACGCGAGTATAGATGTATTTTTTTATATTCGTTGTCATATATGTCACAGGAAAATAATAAGAACCGCAAAGCGATTAATTTTCTAGGAAATTGGTAAACATTCATAAGATTCTACACCAGAGATAAAGTGTTCGTTTACGCTTACATTTTCGTAAATATAGCAACTTACCAAAATATCCCGTAAAGTATTGCGAGTGAAATTTACCAAAGAGCTTCGAAAGTCGTTACCAAAATACATAGGAAGTTAGAGGCTATCGCTTAGTTTCGGCCTAGATAGTGTTGTATGAATGTCTCTGGATATTTATTATTATTATTCATAATAATGCTGAGATCCTGTTCATTATACGAAAAATATCCTTTCCAATTCAGACAAACAGCTTTTAGACAATCTTCCGTCCGAATATCTCAAAAGTCAAATAACATTGTTCGGAAAAGGCTTCATAGGTTCGTTTGCCCGATGCAAAGACAAAAAAAATCCACAAAAAAAACTGAAGGCGCCGCATCAGCATCCCTTTCGATCCAATTTCAAATTTGAATTCGAACTGCCTCGCTTCCTGTTCCTGCTAGTGATGTGACCGATGTGTGTTGAGATTTGTCAATGCGATAGATTTATTTTTAAATGTTAAATTTTGAGTACATCTGACTATATACGCGCCAGCTAAAACAAAGGCTATAAGATAAGAAAATTTAAATGACAGTGGGAAGAACAAACAGTGCGTACAACCGATGACCGATAGGGCCATGGGAAAGATACTCTAGAGGTGTCTTCGTAACGGGAAAAGCTTAGGACGACCCCAAACCTGATGGATGACCTGGTTAAGGTGGCAGGTAGCAGATGGATGTCAGGAATTAAGGAAAAACCTTTGAGGAAGGCCTGGGATTTGTTCAGCAGTGGAGTAGATTTCTTAAATTACTTGAATAGAATAAAATAGAATCGACTTTATTCACGAGATACATTAGGTAATCAGTAAGTAGTTTAAAGTTTCACATGTTTCGCCAAGTAATCGGCAAGTAAATGTAATATTAAGGTCTCATTATATTATTTTCTGAACTCATTAACATGATAGAAATATTTTCCCAGTAGCCATGCATACAATTTCTTATTAAACAATGGCGTATTCAACATTTTTATACTTTCCGGTAACTTATTATATACTTTTATTATATTAAGACAATTTTTCATGTTCAGAAAAAAAAGAAAGAAAGCAATATATTTATTTGGCGCAATAAAATTGTAACATGTTATTCCTTAATACTAAAAATAATTATAATGCTACAAAATGTGCACTCAGCTAATGCAAAGACAGTTTTGTCAAGGCGCGTTTAGCGGATTATAGTAACTAATTTATTGGGATTTCGTTTATCGAGAACTAATGTCTAAATCCCTGGTAATAATCTAGTATTCCTGACAACTTCATGTCTCAAGTATTTCTGACAACTTACTTGTTCTTAAATGACACAAAAACCGTTGAAAACATAACATTCGAGACATCGAGTCCGTACTCGATGTCTCGAAATGTTATGTTTTCAAGCAGTGTCACAACCTATTGCGAGCCGAAAAATAAAACACACCCCACTTCTTCGTTCGGCGAAGTTTTTAATTTGGCCAGTGCTAATACAAGCGAAATTCGTTTTTTTTTTCAACTCCTTTTCTAGGCTGCTTGATAAAATTAATATAGGTAGATGATAGTTAATATAGGAACATAATGTAAATTGTAAAGCGTCGGTGGCTCAATGATGTGGACTGTTCTGTTCTAACCTTCCGATCTTTTTATTTATTTATTTAAGTATATCACCAACAAAAAACAATTCAATATACATTGACGTTCTGATGTGTGCGTCGCGGCGAAATAAAAAGGCCAGAGCTCAGCGATAGATAGGTTCATTGGCAAACCGCTGATTTTCAGCTAGCCAAAGTTACAAAAACAACTATCAACAAATGACACTAACGTGATTATATTAATAAATAAAAACAAAAATTTTAATACGATAGATTTTTTTTGATCTGGTTTTTTTTCGATCTGGAGAACGCAGGTTTAAATCCCGCTACGTACCAATGTGTTCGATTTTCTGAATTATGTAGCTTTAACCGACGCTCTTACGTGAAGGAAAACATCGCGAGGAAACCTGCACACGCCTGCGAAGAGATTCAAAGGTGGTGTATGAAGTCGGCCAATCCACACTGGGCCTCGGGACGACTACGGCCTATACACCCTCTATGGGGAGGAGCTCGTGCCCTTCGGTAGGGACGATTAATAATAGGTAGGAGTTTAGGCTGATGATGATGAATGTAAAATATTTTAAAAAATTGGCCAAGCGCGAGTTGGAATCGCCCGTGGAGGGTTCCGCAGCAGCAAGTCATCACCATCAGCTCATTAAAGGTCACCACCGAGGGGCACGAGTCGTCCCGTATAGGGTGATTAGGCCTTAGTCGTCCACGCGGGCCCAATGCGTGTTGGCCGTTTTCACGCACAACCTTTGAATCTCTTCGCAGGCGTGCGCAGGTTACGCGCAGGTCACGATGTTTTTCCTTCACCGTAAGAGCGTCAGATACCGTACATATATTTTTCGAAAAATTGAAAACACATTGGGTACGTGTCGGGATATGAACCTCAGCCGAGCTCTTACTTAGGCACCTACTACAGCTTTAATATGAAATTAGTGGTTTCCTGTTTATGACATATAAAATAAATAAATAAATATCCACTGACATTCACACAGCGCCATCTAGCCCCAAGTTAAGCGTGAAGCCTGTATTATGGGTATAAACACGGATAAATATACTTAAATACATTTTTTTTTTCGTAAATACATACATATCATACATAGAAAACACCAGACCATTACAAACACATGTTCATGCACACAAAATGTTGTACTGCCGGGGATCGAACTCGGAATAATGTATAATATGTGATGTGTATTTACAAAAAAAAAAATTAAGTATGTTATCCGTTGTTTAGTACATTATATAGGCTTCTCGCTTAGTTTGGGGTAGATGACGCTGTGTGAATGTCAGTGCATATTTTATTTTGTATAAATTATTTAAGCACACATAGAAACAGAAAAGCGGCTTTGTTTTATATTATGTAGTGATAATAAATATCTACAGTCGCAGAGCCAATTTTATTATTAAAGAAAGGTTCTACTATGAATAACACTAGACAACGTATAAACATATTTGAAACTTTTTACATATACAAATAATTTCATAGAAAACGACAACATGAGCAATACAAACAAGACTAACACAACGTTTGTACAGCATGAAAATCACTCGAAACCGAAAGTTCTCAACCATAATAAACGGGTTGATGTAGTCGGTTTTGTATGCAGTTAGTCTACTGCTTAAATTAAAACAATAGACGGCTAATTTCTAAAGTGAACAAATCTTAGAACTTGTCGCTTATACGTAGAAACACAAAGTGCAGACACAATTAGCATATAATTGATGACCAAAAATAGATTAATTTCATCTACCTTAAAATATCTTACACTGATTTTTTATTTTTTATTTTCAAAACTGCAAAAAGTCTCTCGCAGAAAACGGAACGACGCAGTTTTGCAGTTCCCGCGAAAAAACTGCATGACACGAAAAAGGCGGGAACGTCGGCCATTACGGAAATGACGCCTCGGCCGGCGATATAATTGGCGCGCGCGAGTTATGCAGATTTTTAATAAGCAGCCAGCGCGAATAATTCGAGAGTCGAACTATGCCGGATTTTACAGAGGCCGTAAATATCTGTCGATTTTCCACATGTATTTTATAAAAGATTCTTATACAGAAATTTGACTCTGTAAAATCTTAGGATTTTATGGCTTACCTTGGAAAACTTAACATGGTCAGCTGAGTATTCGTACTTATTATATTATGACATCAGCCTCTAAACGTTACACTACAGGTGAGGCCTTTCCACATGTATGCTATGGGGAATCAGCTGATAGTCTAAAAGGAAAGCCAATTCCGTGTACCAACTACGAAAGAAACAACGAGTGGTTACCCTAAGGAGAAGGGAATGGAAACAAAGAAAAAAGAGGGGGGTTTGGGCCTGGACCCACTCAGTCGACGAAACATATCGCAAGGTTTGACATCTCACTCGACGATACACATAGCCCAGAAGTAAGACGCCGTTTTCTGAGTTTTATTTTTTCGGAATGACTATATCGCTGTTGGCGCAGAGGCCATCCTTTAAAGCTTCACCGAGCAAGTGGCGAGCGCAGATGCCTAAAAAATTTTACACAACGACCTAAGGGTGTCCCACAGTATAACTCGAACCTGAGCTTAGGGCGTTGTGGAGAGGGTTAGGTAACCTAGCTTATGTTTGGGAGAGAAGCTGCCCGGCTCAAGCCGGTTACGCGAATAGGGACTGAGCGAAACTACGGGGAATCGCGACGATGGCCCCCTCGGATATCGGTCTGTTGAAGATTTCTGTGATACAGTATCACATAAGCTGGCTCATTCGTGCCGAAGCATAGCTTTCTAAGACTTAAGGGTTCCAAAGCTTGCATGTGCGTGAGAGGAATGATCGACGGAAACGAACTGTTTTAACAATGAACGTTTCAATAAACTCTCTCTTTGTAAAGGATCGCAACGTACTAGTTGCTCCTTCAGAGTTGCGAGGGTATCATCATCAGCTCCACAGACATCAGAATATACATTAGACTGGGAAGCCGCCAAGTTTATAGGCAGTCCCAGTGTCGCAATTCTTGTCGGTTCTTATCTGTGAAAAGTTATTATATTTCTTGGTAAATTTACTGATTCATTGCGATGATGGCATGTTACAATTGCACAGGATGGCATTTTGGAAAAAAACGGTAATTTCTTCCAATATTCGTGCGTCTTGACTCGTCTCACAGAGCGTAAACTGGCAGCCAGTGTATGCTCGTTGAGCTTACAGTTGTCGCACTTTAAACGCGGCTTGCCCTATCTCCTGTATGGGAAATCTGTGATCAGCTCTTATGCGTCCCACCGCGGACCGCGAGCCTAACCGTATAAGATGTATAGGCCTTAGTCATTCACAAGGGTCCAGTGCGACTTCACGCACAACCTTTGAATCACTTCGTAGACGTAGAGGTTTGTTCACGATGTTTTCCTTCACCGTAAGAGCGGCGGATAACGTAGGTACATATAATTTCGAAAATTCGATAACACATTGGTACGGGGCGGGATTTGATGCCCTCCCCGGTCGAAAGGCAACAGTCCACATCATTGAGCCACCGATGCTCGGGCGACGGTATCACTAACCATAAAATTAACTGATTGCTCGATTGCCTATGGAATAGAGGAGATGACAGTACTGGATGTACGTAATAGAACTAATGTTCATACTTAAGATGAGGCCACTCAATTACACTGAGGCTATAATTAAATAATCTTTAGCCAATCTTTATAAGGTCGAGAAAGTAAGGCAACATATATTCCCAAGCAGCTTATTATTTTAAATTCAATAATCTTGAGATTAATCATGTCTGTACGAAGCTTGGAATTTCACGATATATTGCTTAGGAAATACCTTTAAGAGACATCTGAACCGGCTATAAAGCGAGATTAGAATACAATTGTGACAAACCCTAATAATCCCCCGGATAACATAGGAAAGAAGCAGGGAATACATATTTATTAGAAAACGGGTAGCAACGTTCTCTCATTATATTTTAGTTTTATTAACAAAAATGATAACACTTCCAAGTATTTTCAAAAGAGTAACTACTGAGTTTCTTGCTGGATTCTTGTCAGTAGACAACAACAGTCCGATCCAGTGGTAGAATCACATTTGACATTCATAAGTGTTCTTTATGGACCTAAATTGAATAAATATATTTTTTATTTTCATTAAACTAAGTTACTGTTTCCCGCTCTATAAGCCTGAAGAAGGCAAAACACTAATTGGAAATGTGTGAACTTGACCGTAAGTTGAGCAGTGGACAGTCACGAGCTGATAAAGTAACACCTGTTAAAAAAAATAGGAGGCTAAACACCATGGGTGCGGAAACCTGGTGGGAGTTGTCAAAGCCGCATGATTGGCAAAACTCTAGGAAAATTCTATCAGGAAAACGTTTGGCCAGGGACGAATAAAGACTTTTAAGTGCAACGTGCGAATCGATTAGATTTTTTGAACATATTCTTTTCTAACAGATTCCTTTTTTCGTTTTATTTCTTGGACAGTCTTTTTTCACCCTGGCCAACCCGATTTTCCTAATAGATTTTCCTGCCAGTTTAAGACTTAAACCTCATCACCACCCATGGAAATCTGCAGCACCAGAGTTCACAGAATTCGTTTCCAACCTTAATATACTAGTGTTACTAGAATAAAACTTTTCAAATTATTTCCTAGTAAAGCTATTTACCACAGTTATAACACATCAAGATACGAATCTAACCTTTTTGTGTGTGTTATTTAACAAAAAAATAACACCGTCCGGATATTAATCCACACAACGAAGCATGTAATCTGTTGCTTAAGGCGTGGAATATTTGTGATGGTTTTTTACACGAATTTAGTGTGAGTAGGTAACAGTTCTATCATCATCAGATTTTATTAAATGTCCCCACCGAGGGTTACGAGCTTACCCGTAAAGGGTGTATTAGTTGTATACACGTGCCCCGTGTGGATTGGCAGACTTCAGGCAGAACCTTTGAAACGCCGCGGTGCCATTTGTACCATTGGATAGTACCATTGACGGCACAAATGACACTGACGTATCCCAATTGCATCTTCAATGGTTACAAATAGAACTAATTATCTTCCGTGCTACCACAGTGCCATTTGTACCATTGGACAGTACCACTGATAGTATAAATGGCACTCATTTATCACATAGTTATATATAAATAAATAAAAATATCCACTGACATTCACGCAACTCTGTCTGACCCCATATTAAGCGAGGGCTGTAGTTACAACTGATAAACATACTTAAATATATATTTTTTTGTCAATACATACATTTATACATAGAAAACACCTAGACTATTACAAACATACATATTCACGCACACAAATATTTGTAATGCCCAGTGATCGCACCCGGAACCCTTGGTGTAGTAGCCGACGTCTCAACCGCTACGCCAAATAGGTCGTCAATCGACACAACTGTTTTGATTAACCATTTGACCGCCTATGACGCCTTAAGGCACCAGACACAATAGATTTTCTATTGTGTCTGTTTTATATATATATATATATACACGGTGTTAAATAAGTGAGCAATAATACTTAAGGGGAGGCATGCTTATTTTACGTATTAATCAACAGCAATAGGACCAGGAGTACAGCTACTACTCCGAACTTCCATTCATTGAAATTGAATTTGAAACCATAGGAATAAGTGGCAACCCTGATTAGTCGGCTCATTTAAGTCAATGACCGCCCGCGAGAATAAGTATTTAGCGTACACGTACCTATGAGCGAGTATGTGACGTGAAGAGTTGGGAATGAACAGCGAAAAAATGAAAATACTTATTTTTATAAACTAATACAAATTTAATTATTTCCTATCTAAAAACATATCATCAACACTTTTATTTACAGAAACTCGCGCACTATAAGAAAGGCTCGAAGTGTCCACCTTCTTTTTCAATACACAAAGCAGTATGTCGTAACATTGATGCACGGCAATTCTGCAACATCTGGGGAGTTACCGTAGAAAATGCGATGTTTATTCTTCTTAGCATTTCTTCTCGGGTACTGCATTCCACAGCGTAGACTTGGTTCTTTAGGTAACTCCATAAGAACAAGGAACTGGGCCACCTCTGCCAACCCATTTGTCGGGGTACATCACGTTCAAGTATTCGCGGACGCGACGATCATAGTGAGCAGGTGCTCCATCATGCTGGAATACTAAGTTGACATATTCCGACACTGGTAGCTCTCTTAAACCTTCTTCTATTTCATTTTTCAACATATTCAAATAACCTTCCCCATTTAGACCTTGAGGGAGATAGATTGGTCCAAGTATGCGGTCTCCGACGATACCAGTCCACACGTTAATTCTCCAACGATGTTGGAAATTGCTCTCGCGCGAAACATGAGGATTCTCATGGGCCAAACATGCTCATTGTGTAAGTTGAGCACTCCATTTCTTGTAAATGAAGCTTCGTCAGTCCACACCATTCTTTTGGCGAAGTGAGGGTCTTCAAAAATGCGTCTTCTGTACCATGTACAAAAATCGATTCGCAGCTGAAAGTCTGCAGGCGTAAGTTCCTGAGTCCGCCGAAAATGATAAGCATGCTGGCCGTCGTACCCCACATAACAAGTGCGAATGAGGAGACTCATTACCTAAAATTCTCGCTGACATTACCGAAAGTCGGCAGTTGGGTTCGGCAGGACATGTTTTTCAAAACGCTAATTATTTTTTTTAAATTACAAAAGAGATTCCTGATCGGGAAACCATCGTTTTAGTTTCTCACAAAATGAAATGTTTAGTTACGCAGCAAATAATTCAAGTACTAAATATTAAAATGTTGCGTTAAGTAATTATTTTAAAATTATGTCAGTTAAGCAGCCGACTATCTACCTCTACGTGGTGGTAAATGGCAACTATCGCATAAGATACGAAAATGTTTGCATAACCTATAGTTGCTGACTTGTGACGTAAAGTTAAAAGTAATCAAGTCATGTTTTGCCCGTCACCTGTTGCCCTGGAATACCAAAAGCATAATTAAACATTATTATTATTTAACTCTGATAGGTAGTGCAAGGTCAAAAGTTTGAGAAATACATAACATTATTATGTAATTTTATTTGAATTTAAAAGTAACATAATTACTTCAGCATAAATGAAAACCTTTCATTTTAGAACCTCAGTTATCAATTGACGAATTAAATGTTTATTTTATTGTAAGGAACCTCCATCCTTTTTAAAATTGCCGGTAAAGCAAGCCGCTGTGCGCTATGTAAAGGGCTCGCTTTACCGCCAATTGTGCCGCCGCTTGCGCCGGCATCCTTTGTATGAATCGGCGCGTTCTTTGTTCTCCCTTTGACCTTTAGCCGCTAGCGATTATTTTCAGTACCGCAAGACATTTTGGTTCTTTTCGGCAACATTTTTATGCAAAACATTTTAATTGAAGTCAGTTGCTCTGTATATTCTATGAACGTTAGTCGTATCTAAAAAAACAAAATAATTAAAATGTCACGGCTGCTGAATGCAAGAGGAAATTCACGGCATGTGTATTCCAATAGCGAATTCTATGATATGATCCTGTGTGTTGGAGCTGCTCGCAACAATAGCATTCACCAGGCACGTGAAATTTACCGCCAGAAGTTCATAGAAGGAAGGCCGCCAGCTGAACAACGCCGTTTGCCTCCTTTTAGCGTTTTCAGAAACGTGTGCCTGCGACTACATAGGACCGGATCCTTCCATGATGAACAGAAAGAGGGAAGATCAATCACTCGTGATGTGATCTTAGAGGAGCGGATTCTACGACACTTCGAGGATAACCCGGAAACCAGTACGCGACGTGCCGCCGTGGTGTTTGGCGTGAATCATGTGATGGTATTCAACATATTGCGCGACGACGGCCAGCATGCTTATCATTTTCGGCGGACTCAGGAACTTACGCCTGCAGACTTTCAGCTGCGAATCGATTTTTGTACATGGTACAGAAGACGCATTTTTGAAGACCCTCACTTCGCCAAAAGAATGGTGTGGACTGACGAAGCTTCATTTACAAGAAATGGAGTGCTCAACTTACACAATGAGCATGTTTGGGCCCATGAGAATCCTCATGTTTCGCGCGAGAGCAATTTCCAACATCGTTGGAGAATTAACGTGTGGAC
Source organism: Leucinodes orbonalis (assembly GCA_019425675.1). Classification (NCBI taxonomy): domain Eukaryota; kingdom Metazoa; phylum Arthropoda; class Insecta; order Lepidoptera; family Crambidae; genus Leucinodes; species Leucinodes orbonalis. Next base: position 66,895 of record PQWD01000948.1, read on the forward strand.
TGGTATCGTCGGAGACCGCATACTTGGACCAATCTATCTCCCTCAAGGTCTAAATGGGGAAGGTTATTTGAATATGTTGAAAAATGAAATAGAAGAAGGTTTAAGAGAGCTACCAGTGTCGGAATATGTCAACTTAGTATTCCAGCATGATGGAGCACCTGCTCACTATGATCGTCGCGTCCGCGAATACTTGAACGTGATGTACCCCGACAAATGGGTTGGCAGAGGTGGCCCAGTTCCTTGTTCTTATGGAGTTACCTAAAGAACCAAGTCTACGCTGTGGAATGCAGTACCCGAGAAGAAATGCTAAGAAGAATAAACATCGCATTTTCTACGGTAACTCCCAGATGTTGCAGAATTGCCGTGCATCAATGTTACGACATACTGCTTTGTGTATTGAAAAAGAAGGTGGACACTTCGAGCCTTTCTTATAGTGCGCGAGTTTCTGTAAATAAAAGTGTTGATGATATGTTTTTAGATAGGAAATAATTAAATTTGTATTAGTTTATAAAAATAAGTATTTTCATTTTTTCGCTGTTCATTCCCAACTCTTCACGTCACATACTCGCTCATAGGTACGTGTACTTATTCTCGCGGGCGGTCATTGACTTAAATGAGCCGACTAATCAGGGTTGCCACTTATTCCTATGGTTTCAAATTCAATTTCAATGAATGGAAGTTCGGAGTAGTAGCTGTACTCCTGGTCCTATTGCTGTTGATTAATACGTAAAATAAGCATGCCTCCCCTTAAGTATTATTGCTCACTTATTTAACACCGTGTATAGTATATATGATATATATATATATATATATATATATATATATATATATATATATATATATATAATATATATATGTATAAATTATTACCATTTGTACCATTGATTGTAGGTACAATTTGGATACATCAGTGCCATTTGTGCCATTGATTGTACAATGGGATTAATTATCATTGGTACTATCCAATGAAACTAATGACACAGCCCCAAATTATTTCAGAAAATTACTATGACTCGACACATAAAACGAGAGGTTAAAAAGAGAGTTTTAAAATAAAACACTTCTTAATTTATCAAATTAAAAAGGGAATTTTTTCAAGTTACTAGGATATCTCCTATATTATGTTATCGTAGTGCTTTTTCAATAAGCCATTTTAAATCAAAGATCTCAAAAATATTACAATATGTATCTATTCAATTGTGGGGCACATTTCAAACAATAATAATCTCATTAAAGTCAGGAACCTAAGCATTGGTACAACTTTGTTTAGATTTCATTACTTTTTAGAGACAAAGATTGAGACTTGACTATATTTTTACAGAATGTTTTTGTGAGATATAGCTTCTTTAATTGTTGAACAATTATTTTATATAAATTATGGTGTTACTTTTTGAGAACAAATGTATACACACTACAAACAAATACCAATATTGTTTGAAGATGCACATCATACTATTGGGATCGGGTTTTTGTCCACAACGTCGTTTGCACTGTACAAGACAAAAAATGGGATAAAATAGGTACATTCAAGCAACTTATAATTTACCAAACAAATGTGTGATCATTATAGATTCATTATTTTTCTTAAAACCTTAAAGCTTAAAACAGTTAGTAAATAGTGTGATTTACTGTTTACAAATCTCTTTCTTAGCCAATTGAATACCACATTAGGGGTCAAAGGGTTAAGAGTTCATAATTTTAAAGTGGTAATCAACAAATTGCAAAACTGGGTGTATTTTAGCTCTTAAACCACCCAGAATCCAGACACAATGGAAAATCTATTGCTTGAAAGAAAGAAAAAAAACTTTATTCAAATAAACCAGTTACAGTTACTTTTGAATCGTTAATTGTTATTATTATTATATTTTTAATGACTCTACTGTTTCTGACGCTTTAGGCGTTTCTGGTGGTCAAAGGGTTAATCAGTCATCATCATCAGCCTATAATGCCCACTGCACTGCACAGGCCTTTCAGGACAGCATAGCTATGGGAAGATTAGGTTGTAAGTCATAACTCACCAAGAGGCCCAATGCAAATGGTGGGTGATAACTAGTGATAAGATAACGATCTCAAGATTTTTAAAGAAAGAAATCATTTTTATATTGCACATCGCATCACAAGTACCTACGAAAAAAAAATATAGAGAAAAAAACCATAAGCTAAAAATGCTGTGCTACGATGTCCATAGAAATTGGACCAACTAAGCATGTGCCCTAGCCGGTGATTCAGACGGAACCAACGGACGCGACCACCGAAACAGGAACGGAGGAAAGGACATATTTCTATTCGTACAATCAGCTGATTCAGTCAGAAGTTATAGTACGATTCACCAAAGAAGACCAAAATGGCGGCCGTCTGCGCATGTACACTAATGAACAAATACTTACTTAAAATAATATTTTATTGAATGAACTCATATAATCAATTATATTATAAATGTTCAGGATTAAAAGATACCTATGTAATTAAATTTAATTCGCCTCAAAAAAATGTATTACTAAGTATAGTAATTTAATCGCTGGCTCGAATTGCATGATCCCTCTATCGTGGAAGTTCCAGGATTCGATGGTTTTGAGGTACTGGGGCCTGTCCTGCACTAAATGATCATCTTCAGTACTACAAGATCAGAAAAACCTGACGACGAAGAATCTTCCACTCGGATGATTAATTCTTCCGTCATCTCATCACGATGTGATCACTTTTTATGTAATTTTTTTCTATACATTTTACTTTGTCACATAGTTTTTCATTCTTGTGCCCATAGATTAACTTTTTCCTTTATAAAATTAATTACAAAGCTTATATCCACTTAATTTTTGCAACTTACATAACTTTTTACGGAGGCCAAGCCATTTCAATAAATGTCTCAGCAAACTAAAAAAATACAATAAATAATAAAATGCACGAAACAGTTTTCCTTCCGAGTGTATTCTAGAGTACTGTCAGCGCGCCAATTCATATAGACGAATAGCGATAGAGCAATCTTGTCTCAGACGCGCGCCGACCAATGGCGTTGCCGCGCTCTTACAGTATTACTCCCGCCTCTGCCGTATTGTACGATTCACGAAAGAAGACTATGCGCAAGAAGTCATTTTTTAGGTCCTATTGGGGGTACGGCAGAGGGCGGGAGTAATACTGTAAGAGCGGGGGCAACACCATTGGTCGGCGCGCGTCTGAGGACAAGGTTGCTCTATCGCTATTCGTCTATATTAAATTTGGCGCGCTGACAGTACTCTAGGATACAGTCGGAAGGAAAACTGTTTCGTGCATTTTATTATTTATTGTTAATTTTTTTGTTTGCTGAGCCATTTATTGTAATTTTCTAATGTATTTGCTTCGAAAAGCCAGGCGAGAAGGATGATATACGAGTTTCAATATATTTTGTAAGTAGATTGTTGGCAAGGTTTTGCAAGTCTTGCAACTTTGTTGAGAAAATTAAATCAATATTCCAACAAAGTTAATGAATCTATAACATACATAATAAATAAAAATATCGGATTATTTGAATAGAAAAACAGAACCATTAGCATATTTTGAAATAGTTGTCGGTTCTTTGCTGATTATATTATCCCATGATATTTTTGATTATTATTTTATGAAGAAAATATTGTTTCACTATCATTAAAATATTAATATCCTTTTACGCTTAAAGAAATACTCTATACATAAAATTTTGATAGAACATGTCATAATGTTCTCCGTCTCCCACCTTACCATCCGGATTTAAATCCTATAGAAATGGCTTGGGCCTCGTAAAAAGTTATGTAAGTAGCAAAAACGTTAAGTGGGATATACCTGCGTAGTTAATTTTATAAAATATAAAGTTAATCTTATGGGGCCACACGAATGGAAAAAACTATGTGACAAAGTAAAATGCATAGAAGAAAATTACAAAAGTTATCACATCGTGGATGAGATGACGGAAGAATTAATCATCCGAGTGGAAGATTCTTCGTTGTCAGATTTTTCTGATCTGAGTATCTGAAGATGATGATTTTAGTGCAGAACCAGGCCCCAGTCCCAAAATCATAGAATCCTGCAACTTCCACGATAGAGGGAATCATGCATTCGGGGACAGCGATTAAATTTACTATACTTAGTAAAAAAAATTTTTTTGAGGCTGAATTATGTTCAATTACATAGGTATCTTTTAATCCTGAACATTTTATAATATAATTTGATTATATGAGTTCATTAAATAAAAATATTATTTTGATGTAAGTATTTGTTCATTAGTGTACATGCGCAGACGGCCGCCATTTTTGGTCTTCTTTGGTGAATCGTACTATACCCCCAATAGGACCTAAAAAATGACTTCTGCGCATAGTCTTCTTTCGTGAATCGTACAAACACTATTTGACCAATGCACGTAACAATACTATTATAAGTAGACTTGGTACATACCTTATTTATAACATAAATTTACAAACCACACAATAATTATTATTATTCATAGTATTTTATGCAATTAATATTATTTGATTGAAATTTTTAAATAAACTGCCATTCTAAATTATGTCATTTTTCTTTTGTGATGACAATCAATAGTGCGTTAAAGCAAATTAATCGATACAAAATCAATCGATTTCAGGCACGACCTCCAAACTAGAGAAACGAAAAAAGAAAGCGCAATGACTTAAAACCACGTGGAGCGCAAGGTCGAATTTATGTTTTCAACTTGTCAGCTCGGCGTTGATAAATTAATTTCTACGGGCCGTTATCGCAGTGCTTACTAGACGAATTTCCACCTTATTTCGTTCGACTTACGGTAAGTTCTTCTCACAAGCAGCCCACGCATAGTCGCCAACCCAGGCAATATATCTTAGGCCGTATACTGCCCGTGACAGTTCGTAAACAAAACTGGAGCTACCGCAACAAAGACTGACTGACATTTTATCAAGTGAAACAACAGTGAATCCAAATATAAACTAGTGCATAACCATTTGCATTCCTAGAACTGTCCTCACAAAAGATAATATCAATATTATCGATAGTTTCTCGCATTAAGTACATGTAAGCGATAAATAGAATCACTTACCAGATAAAAAGGAAATGAATGTGAATGTTAACGCAGAGTCATCTGTATACATTCTTGCACATATCGATCACAGTCTTGCAGTCTCTCAAAACACTAATAAAAAAAGGAAGAGGTTAGCACCAAAATACGGGTGAAACTACACTAAGACACACGTTACACTAAAATGTTTAGTAAATATTGAGTTTATCGCGTAATGGCGAGGCGATGACCGCTTTGCGGTCGTTAAATGATGTACAATCAAATAAAAATAGTCTTCCCAGACGCACTGTCGACCGCCGCGCCACTGTCTGTCTGCGCTGTCAATATTCGTCAAAACGAAAATGGCGACACTCTCGACAGAATACGATCAGCGACGGAGGCCTGCCTGCTATACCCGTCTTCTTTTACTTCATACAGACAAAGGGACGGCGAATCAGCATGTTGTCTTCAACCTAACCGGACGATTTGTGATGTCACGCCAACGGCGTACGTTTTTGCTAATTATACGTCCGTGATGGCTTGTAAACTTGTTTTAATAACGTTAATTTAGTATCGTTTCGTTACGAGGTCGTAATACGAAAGTGTCGGTCATGAATAGGTTAATTATAGAGCAACGATACATTAAATCTGTTATAATAGATGTCTGCGCATGTTAGGCCCGACCACCACTCAATATCTGTCGCGGAGCGCCTCCTACTTTTTTTATTTATTCAGTACTTTTTTCAGATGTACGTCTTGGCTGCATTCATTGTAGTCGCAATGCAGTTATTTAAATTTTAGCTAACAAAACCCTTTTAGGTAATAATATTTAAACCAAAAGAAAACATCAGTGGTTTGCTATTGAAGTAAACTAAAGGAACACGATAAATATAAATGACGAATCTGCGGTCGGTTAAATTTTTAGAGAAGTATAATATAGAGAATAATATACTTATTCTCAAACAGCTAAATTGTAATAATATACTAACACAGATCTAAATTTATTAAAATATTTATATATATGGCCATGAATGACTTAGACGATGTAAACAAAAAAACGCACTTTTTAATGAAAATAAATTTATTTACAAACTATAATTATACTTTAAATAAATATTACTCCTGTTCGAGTTAATGTTATTAATCTAAGATAGAAGTGAATGTACATATCTGAATGTATACATATTAATGATTTACTCCCCCTATATTATCTACCGCGCGGAAACCAATATTATTTTTAATCTTAAGTTTCTAAGATAGCAAAATTAGGCATATAACCAATAAATAAAGCACGCAATGTACAGAATGTAATGCTAAATTTAGGAACAGATGCGTTGTTAAACGTTGTTATCACACTAAGTAAATTATCAGTTTTTTAGATATAAATAAATTTATACATATTATGAGATGATTATAAATAATAGGTTTTAATTTAAATACAAAAAGAATCTAGTGCGAAACCGCTCTAGTATTTTAGTAGAATATTATTGAAATAAACAAGAAAAATATTTGAGTTAATAATGACTAATCGATTAATTAATATATCTATATGAGCACAGTAATGTCTCATTACTATTGAAGAAAATGATATAATACAGTATTGCCAGCATGATATTATTTAAAAATTAATTTAGATTTACGTGGTTTTACATAAGACGTCGAGCTAGTCGTTACAAAAATGACTTCATTAAGTTTATTGTATCTTGTATGCATCTCGGAGTATGCATAGATCTCGGAGGCAGAAATTCATAATAAAATTAGAATAACATTATCAAGCTTGTCTGTTTTTGCATGGTCACATTTCGATGCAGTTCAAGACATTGCTAATGCTAACCGTTTTGGTTTTCAAATCGTTAACTTTACCATTATCTTTCTCATCACCTGTTACGTTTACTATATTGATCTTTTGCAATAATATTTTAGGTTTATCATTATTTTAAATAAAAAATGGAAGACCCTAAAACACACACATCAAGGTTGGCTTCCTACAAAAACGCTGGTCATGGAACAACTGTAAGTAAAATTATATTTCTTTCCCTACTCTTGAATTCAAAATATTCATAAAATTAATTAAAGTTATGAGCATTAATATCGTATTACTATACTTAATTTCGATAATCCTAACAAAATTACATATTTTTTTGCACCGTAGTTTTGCGTGTTCAAGAAATACAATAATTTGTTCAAAGCAATTAGTTTATTGTTTTAAAATTAAAGCCAATAAACATGGATTTTATTAACTGTATCGTTACCTACTACATCCTTAGTTGGGTATTGTATAGCCTAATCCCAAAAAAATATTAAATAGTCACTTGATATAACTAGCCACCATGTGGTTCATTAAAAAAAAATGTTTAAGATACCAAAATGTACATGTAAATCAAATTTAAGTGATTTAAATTAAATATTTCTGGTTTTATGAAATTAATTTTACAATGTACCCTCATCTATGAATACTTAGATTTGCTCATAACTCAAACATAGTAATAGTAGTAAAACACTTTATTGCTCAAAAGTACACAAAAAGCAAACAAAACAGTAACATTTACAATATTGTGGGCAAAGGCGGCCTTATCGCTGCAAGCAATCTCTTCCAGGCAACCTTTGGGTAAGGAACAAAGGAAAATAAAGGTAGTGCACAGGTAAAACTTCACAAAAATAATTAAAATTATATATATATATATATATAGTATATAACAGTCAAATGAAATTAAATAACAGAATTTAGTAAATGCTGATGAAACTTGTTTTTAAATGTGACTAGTGACGTAGCGTGTCTAATCTCAGATGGCAAACTGTTCAGAAGAAATGTAGCTCTAACAGTAAAAGATTCCTTAAAATAACCAGTCTTTGTAAAAGGAGGCTTCAAAACATTATCAGATTTGTACCTAAGATCCAAACATACTTTAGAAGCAATTATAATTTTCTGTTCATTGTATCTGAAAACTCAGTCCTAATTAATTAAACCAAATTTTATAAATACATTTAACTTTTTAAACTTAAAACAGTGGTAACTAATAATTCCTACTTGCTAAAATTGTTTTTCCATTTTATTATTACAGAGAAAAGAATGAAATATGTATTGTTTATCCGTAAAGGGTGTATAGGCCTTAATTTCAACTAAGTAGAAGCCTCAATACTGAGTCATCTAGGTACCACTGCAGTGCCAGATATCATCCCATGGAACAGGAGTGTTATGCACTTTTGTGTTTTGGGATGAGGGTACTGTAGCTAGCAAGATTACAGGGTATAATGAGACCTGACATCTGTTGTCTTGGGTGTCGGGCACAGTGTAGCATTGGCAGAGAATAATAAATATCTTTCAGTTGTTGGTCTCTATTAAGACCACTCTGTCATATTCAGGTATATCACTTACCGTCAGGTGTCTTGACTAGTGTCACCAGGTCAGATTGGGTTTGGTTAACAAAAAATTGGGATTTTAGGTTGCAGATTGGGACAATTAATAAAAAAAATGATATGACGCTTATGTGTGCGTGCCATTTTGAATTGGGCAGTGATGTAATAAGTAAAAATCATGTAGCATATGCATAAATATTTTTTAATGACGAATCTTTTTTATTTTTTATTAATCGGGATATTTAGCGTCCCAACCAGCGAATAATCGGGACGCATCCCTAGGCCCCTGTATTCGGGACGTCCTGCAAATCGGGACACCTGCCAACACTAGTCCTGACCGTCCTGTACTCTTTGTAACATTAGGAATATATCATCATCATCAGCTCATTAAACGTCCCCACCGAGGGGCACGAGCCTACCCGATTAGGGTGATTAGGTCATAGTCGTCCACGCGGGCCCAGTGCGGTTTGGCTGACTTCACGCACACCCTTGAATCTCTTCGCAGGCATGCGTTGGTTTTCTCACGATGTTTTCCTTCACCGTACGAGCGTCGGATAACGTACATATATTTTCGAAAATTCTAAAACACATTGGTACGTGGCAGGATTTGAACCTGCGTCCTCCCGGTCGGAAGGCAACATTGAGCCACCAACGCTATACAATGAAATATATGTAAAAAATATATATCAGAGTTTAAACATATTACATAATAGGATCTTCGCCGCAAGAGGGCCGAGTTAAGTGTGGCTCTAAGGAACACTCGGGGATCGATTGAGCACACTCCTCAAGCGTCGCGCCATGTCCCCGGAGGCTGGGGACGAGGTGCAGCACGAAGAGAAGTCCATGCGACCGGATGAGATCGTTCAAGGTGATGTACCATCCATAGCGTGCACTAAATATGCAAATAAGCAGTGCATATCCTGTACGTTCAGGCAACCCGGAAAGTCGCCAACATATTGAATGATCCCACTAATCGCACACTTCTCTACAATTGAACCATAGGTGATCTCTGTCAACAACAGCACTCAATTTGACAAAATATAAATTATGTATGGTTTTTGGAAAAAGTGCATAATTCTACAAAGACTTGCCCATATAACATACTCAGCAACTTTTGCTATCAAAGTCCACTTTTCCTACGCTTGCCAAGACGCGGTCTCCACTCCAGGTCTTAAAATAAAGAAAGATATTTTCCTTTATAACTTTTGACAGCAACATGGGAATTGTTAAGATTTTTGAACATATTCTATTCTGCGATCTATCGAAGGCATTCGACTGCGTTAACCATAATACTCTCCTCATGAAGTTGAAGCATTACGGTGTCGATAAGGATGCTCTTAATTGAATCCAATCATATTTAACGAATAGAGTCCAAAACGTACATGTTGGAGAAACAAGTTCCAGCGGAGCCCTGTTATTGATTGGCGTTCCCCAGGGCTCAATATTAGTACCTTTGTTATTCTTAATTTGTATATGATCTACCTTATTATACTCAAAACCATTTTCATTTTCAAAGCAGCCCTTTTTCGGACCAAATCTTTTTTCGTTCCTGGCACTTGCATTTTTCCTTAAATTTTTCTGCCAGTTCCATCGTCATGCAATATAAAATTTGAATGTCTACCCTCTCCTCCACAGGTCTCAAGTCTTCGAACCTGGCGACGAAAACGGTGGCGGCACGTGCCGCTCGCAGGATGCTGTCGCGGGAGCAGAACCCCCCCATCTCCGTGATGGTGGACGCTGGTGTCATCAAACCTCTGGTCGATGCATTGGATAGAGACGAGTGGTGGGTATTTTTTATATTAACTTAACGGAACTGTCAGTGCGCTCACCTAGTGGTAAGTGATACGCCTGACCATGATAGAAGTAGTGTTATAGGAAATATATTTATATATTTCTTTGTTTATCTTTTAATAAAGAAACAGTCTTTCTGTTGAGCACCTGTCTAAAGAAAGGAAAACATTGGCCACAAGTTGACAAATAAATAATCAAAAGAAACATAAAATATACATATAACACAGAACTCAGTGGCCAATCAGGTACGAGGTCCAGTATGCTTAAGCTCGAATCGTAGTATTAATGGCTGATTCTCTAATAATATCGAAAAAAGATATGTTAATATTTTGGAATAATTTTATTGTTATTAAAATTTATACTGAAATAATAAGATTACAGTGTAATTGTCTTAAGATTGTACAGGTCCCAACATTAAGCGTTACATGTACAATTCGTCTTTGGGAAGTTTAAGAAGGCTAATGTGTTTCCATATAAAATAATAAAATTATACCATATAAAATTATTCTCTACCTATGAATTATAAGAAAGCTGATTGTTTCCTTAATAAATAAATATTAACTTGTATTCATGGTTAAGTTAGGGCTAGATGGTGCTGTGTGAATTTCAGTGGATATTTATTATTATTGTTCACCAGACTATAACGTCTCACTTCAAATAAAAGGATTTTAACTTTGACAACAAAGCTAGACTGGGCCATAATCCACCATGTAGGCCCAATATGGATTGGCACTGGACAAAGGTCTACCCCATTTTGTCCCAGACAATATCTCAGTCCTCTGCTTTCCTCATCCAGCCCCAAACAACCATATTTCAATAATTTTTATTTATATTTCAGTTCGGACCTGCAATTCGAAGCGGCATGGGCTATAACAAACATCGCTTCTGGTACACACGAGCACACCATGGCTGTGATAGAGGTCAGTATTACCAACCACCTCAAAAATGCATAAGGGTCACACAGGATAGAGTACAATGGAAGTTTTTGGAGGAGGCCTATGCCAACAGGCACACTGAAATTAGGGACATACTGTAACTTTAATTTCAGAATAAAGGGTTTTATTATATTATTGCCAACCACCTCACCTATTTTAAAGCTCAATTAAAAATTGGCCAAGCGCGAGTCGGAATCGCCCGTGGAGGTTCTGCAGCAGCAAGTAACATAAAATAAAGTATTTTTTTATTTACTAAGGCACCTATTACAGCTTTAATATGAAAAATAGTGGTTCACAGTTTTTTTTATGACATATCAAAATAAACTACACACCAGAAATCGTTCAAACTAAATTCGTTGTTAGATTTTATGGTATTATAATATTATTTTATCAACCCCATACTTTAGAATTAGAGGGGGACACAAACTTTTTCAACTTTGGAAGTGTCTCGCCAAACAATTCAATTTATAAAAATGATATTAGAAACCTCTATATATTCAAGCTCTACACATTGATACCCCACACGGGGGGTACGATGAAAAAAGTTTTTTTTAGTTTCAGTTCAATGTATGGGAAACCCCATATATTTTTTGTTCCAAGTTTACAATCAAAACCTAATAGCGGTTCACAGAATACATATACTTACAAAGTTTAGATAGTGTAGTGTTTATAGTTACGGAGAAAAAAGGTGTGACATACGGACGGACAGACAGACTTGACGAATCTATAAGGGTTCCGTTTTTTGCCATTTGGCTATGGAACCCTAAAAAGGTGTTTGATAAATAAGCAATGTTCAGGCCAGGAGCGGTCGTATAATATATATCATACTGTATGTGCACTTATATACTCGTACGTCATATATTTAAAAATGTAAATATCCACTGACATTCACACAGCGTCATCTATCCCCAAGTTAAGCGTGAAGCTTGTATTACGGGTACTAAAAAACTGATAAACATACTTAAATACCAAACCAATACAAACACACAAATGTTTGTACTGCCCGAGAATCGGTCTGGAACCCTTGGTGTAGCTGGAGTCTCAACCATTACACGAAATGGATCTTGTAATGGGTGCCAATAGATAGAATAATTAATTATTAAAATTGGTCAACGATTAGTTATGCTTAACACCCGGTAAGCATATCTAATCGTTGAGGTATTTCTAATTACCACATACGTAAGAAAACCTCCAAAAATGAACTTTGATAACCAGGGTGGTGCAATCCCAAAACTGGTGACGCTCCTCGGCCGCGGTGGGGTAGTGGGCGAGCAGTCCGCGTGGGCTCTAGGCAACATCGCCGGTGATGGCGCGGCGCCAAGGGACACAGTACTACAGTACGGCGCCCTGCAGAGTTTGATGCCGCTTTTGACGACTACAACACCGCCCAGCCAGTTGAGGACCGCTGTGTGGACTTATAGCAACCTGTGCAGGTGAGGTTTTGTTTATTTATTATTGTTTCTTTTACTTTTTTTTAAGTTTTATATACTTTTTATATCCGCATTGGGCCCGCGTGGACGACTAAGGCCTAATCACCCTATATGGGTAGGCTCGTGCCCCTCGGTGGGGACGTTTAATGAGCTGATGATGATGATATATTTTTTTATTAGCTTTTGTTTTGGGCCTAAATCAATTCATAGACTTTCTACCTAATATTATCCCACCAAAATATTTCATGTGGTCTAGACGACCACGTAACGTTTGTACTTAAAAAATATATCAGATCACAAGTAGAGCCAATTTTCTGAATCTACACAGCCCTATCTCTACCGACCCTAATTTCAACATAGTCTACAATCCAGTAAATCTGTATGGCTTCGCCATTTCGCCTTGTGAAGTTGAGACTATTATGTTTCTGATCTGAACTCAGTAACAATATCTAGTATCATAAAACCATTAATTTCACTTATTATACACGCTTCTCTAATAAATTAATCTTATATTCACAACCACCGTAATAATCAACCGCTTTAAATAATACAGAATTAGAAGGCTTGCATACTTAGATAAATAATAAACTAGTTAGATGCACAATTTTACTGAAAAAGTGTCCGCGGCAAAATTCTACCCGTCGCGTCAGTTGGTAAGAAATTTCATTCATAATCACGTCGCTTGTTACATGCCATAGTGACAGTAGTATGCTCGTGCTTTTGATTTTGTAACCTTTCATAAACGCCTTAAGGTCAAAATTTCAATGAATAATTTTATGTCATAAATATAACAATAAGTCAACGTATGTGTCAAGCGATTCGGTCATTTTTCGGTTGACATTTCTTTGTGATTGTGCACGTAGTTTATTGTTTATCTAAGATTACATACATCATATTATAAACAAAAATTGACTCTTCTATAGAGTGGTTCATTCTAAGATTAGTACAAATGTTTGGTTACAGGAATAAAAATCCCATGGTGAAATTCGAGTTGGTTTCACCGGCGCTGCCATATATTTGATTTATTGGAATAAACGATCAGGATGTTTTAGGTAAGTCTATTTTGCAGGCAAATGAGCAAACAGTTCACATGATGCAAGTAAACCCCATCCATAGATACTAGCAATGTCGAAAGGGCAACGGCAACGAGTCTGTTGTTAATCTTTAATCATTTTAGGAACTATACAGGACTTTTTAGGCACCATAATAGGGACATTTTAGGAACTAGAAAGGGACTTTTACGCATAACAATAGGATATTTTAGGAACTAGAAAGGGACTTTTTAGGCATAAACAATAGGATATTTAGGAACTATGATGGGTTATTTTAGGCACTATAAAAGGACATTTTAGGCACTATAATAGGACATTTTAGTAAATATATTGGGACATTTAAGGCACTATAATGGGACTTTTTAGACACAAAATGGGATTTAAGACACTATAATTGTACATTGAAGGTGCTATAATGGGACATTTAAGAAACTTTAAAAGGACATTTTGAGCACTATAATGGACGTTTTAGGCATTATAATGGACATTTAGACCCATCAATCTACAAATCCTTTTTGGGAGTGCTCCAGCCAATCTCACCTTTACCATGCTTGATACGAAGACTAGTCTAAAATGGAGTTTCCTAGGCTGTCCCCTACCACACATATAGTGATAGGTGTGTCTGTGGTAGCGGACGCGTGCTGGGCGCTGTCGTACCTGACGGACGGTCCGAACGAGCGCATAGAGACAGTGCAGGGCACGCGCGGCCTGCTGGCCCGCCTGGTCGGGGCGCTCGCGCACACCGGTACTGGTGACGCCCGTCTCACACTACACACTTACGGGGGGATCATAACACTGAGTTGTTATAAAGACGAGTCTGTTTTGGGTCCGCGTAGTGAACTGAAGCTAAGTGAGACGGCCTGAGGGACTCTGCAATGGCAGTTTTTAGGTGCAACAATGAGACTTTTGAAGCACACAAAAGAGACTTTTTGGACACAAAAATTAGACATTTTCGGCACAAAAATGGGACTTTTGAAGAACTACAATAAGACATTTAGGCACTATAAAAGGACATTTTAGGCACTATTATAGGACATTTTAGTAGATATATTGGACATTTTAAACACTAATGGGTCTTTTTAGGCACTGTAATGGGACATTTTGGGAACTATAATGGGACATTTAAGGCACTATAATGGGACTTTTTAGACACAAAAATGGGATTTTAGGCACTAGAATTGTACATTGAAGGCACTATAATGGGACATTTAAGAAACTTTAAAAGGACATTTTGAGCACTATAATGGACGTTTTAGGCATTATAATGGGACATTTTAGACCCATCAATCCACACAGATCCTTTTTGGGAGTGCTCCAGCCCAATCTCATCTTATCATGCCTCATACGAAGACTAGTCCTAAAATGGAGTTTCTAGGCTGTCCCTACTACACATATAGTGATGGTGTGTACTGTGGTAGCGGACGGCGTGCTGGGCGCTGTCGTACCTGACGGACGGTCCGAACGAGCGCATAGAGACAGTGCAGGGCACGCGCGGCCTGCTGGCCCGCCTGGTCGGGGCGCTCGCGCACACCGCCGCCGCCGTGAGGACCCCGGCCTTACGGGCCGTCGGCAATATGCTCACGGGGTCCGACCATCAGGTGAGATTGATTATTATTAGTAAGTTATCCAACTAATCCATACTAGTATTGTAAATGTGTGTGTGTCGGTCTTTCTTTCACGGTAAATTGGAAAGGCCAATAAACATGATTATTTAAGTAGAGGTACTAGACTTGTTCTTATATATTTTGAAATAGAAGAGGTACTATTTTTTTAAATAAAGGTACTAATTAGTACCAATTCATACTAAACACCAAATATGAAAAAATAGAATTCAGGATCTGGTCCCGCATTATATATACTTACCAATTTAAGCAAGTAACTTATACTATGGGTACCAAATACTTATGTGATATTATACTTAGAAAATAAGAAACTTTCAATACAAACTGTCATGTTTATTTATGCTCTAATTGAAACATATGATTTATTTTCATTGTTTTGTACTACTATCTACTTAATTGGGCTAGATGGCGATTTCTTAATTTTTTACTTCACCATCATTACAGCGTGTCATTAGAGCGTCGGTGGCTCAGTGGTGGACTGTCGCCTTCCTACCGGGAGTGAGGTTCAATCCCACCACACGTACCAATGTATTTTCGAATTTTCGTAAATATATGTACGTATCGACGCTCTTACGGTGAAGGAAAACATCGTGAGGAAACCTTCATGCATGCTTGCGAAGAGATTCGAAGGTTGTGTGTGAAGTCGTCCAATCCGCACTGGGCCCGCGTGGACGACTAAGGCTAATCACCCTTACGGGTAGACTCGTGCCCCTCGGTGGAACGTTTAATGAGCTGATGATGCATCATTACAGCCTAATTTGTCCAATGATGATGAAGGCCTCCCGTTATGATTAGCCGCCACATCAACCAGGACCACATCAGTCCGTCCATCTGGTTGAGGGTCGGCCTACGCTTCGTTTATTTTTTATTTGACGACCCATTTGGTGTAATGGTTGAGACATCGGCTATTACACCAAGGATTCCGGGTTCGATTCGGGCAGTACAAACATTCGTTGCATGAACATGTCTGTTTGTAATGGTCTGGTTGTTTTCCATGTATAATGTGTATGTATTTACAAAAAATGTATATGTACGTTTATCAGCTGTTTAGTACCCTAACTACAAGCTCTTCGCTTAAATGGGGCTAGATGGCGCTGTGTGAATGTCAGTGGATATTTATTTTATTATTTTTTTAAATTCATTAATACCTATTATTTTTTCTTTCTATCCACAGACCGACAGATGCCTAGAAGCTGGTTGTATGGACACATTTTGAATCTGCTCAAATGCGGAAGCCGTCGCTTGTTAAGGAAGCTGGGCGTCATCCAACATACTTGCTGGTAATATATATATGTATTTACCTTTCTCTTCTTGCGTGATATTACTTGGAAACATGGTAGCTTAATGTTTTTGGATAACCTTAGTCGAGTCAACATATTTGGCTTGGACATTTTTGGTAAATATTTCTTCGTGATTGTGAATCAAGTGTGTTTATTGTTTATCTAAGTTTAACCTTTACTTATGTTTTTAGGGTCTTTATCTTAAAAATGCCTAACATAATACTAAATGCTCACCAACCTTGCTTTCGTTGTTTTTTTCAGGCACAACAGAGCAGATTCAACACGCAATAGACAAGGGCGTTCTGCCGCGACTCATAGACGTACTGTCAGCTGATGATATCAAGTAAGTTGCCGGCACTCGGTAGAGATAGTAAATAAATATCCGGTAAGATGCTTCAAGACAAAAGTCGTTGAGCAATGCGTCCTACCCGTACTAGCATACGCAACTGAGTCATGGACACTGACTGCGGTATTGGTTCACAAGTTCAAAGTCACTCAACGGACAATGGAGCGAGCTTTGTTCAGGTTTGGATTAGAAAAACGGAGTAGCGGAATATCTGGCGCAAAATTGGGGAGACCTATGTCCAGCAGTGGACTGCGATAGGTTGTAAAGAATATTTTTTTACTGACATTCACACAGCGCCATCTAGCCCCAAGTTAAGCGTGAAGCTTGTATTACGGGTACTGAACAACTGATAAACATACTTTACTTTTATTTGTAAATTCATACATATTTTACATAGAAACACCCACACCAATACAAACAGACATGTTCATGTACACAATTGTTTGCACTGGCCGAGATACATTGAACTGTAACTCAAAAATATATTTTTCATATTAAAGCTTGGCTCATATAAAGGTGCCTGAGTAAATAAAGATTATTTTATTTTATGTTACTTGTTACTGCGGAACCCTTCACGGGCGAGTACGACTCGCGCATGGCCAATTTTTTTTACTATTTTATTTGTTCCCCAGATGCCAAAAGGAAGCTGCCTGGGCTATAACAAACTTATGTCTAGGTGGGACCGCGAGTCAATTGGACGCTCTAGTGGGTAGCGGATTCCTAGACGCCTATTGCGCTCTGCTGTCTCCCAGATCATAGGGCATAGTGGTTGTGGGATGGCCTGACGCATCTGTTGCAGGTGTGTAATTATTGCGAGCGTCGATGGCTCATTGGTGTGGACTGTTGACTTCCGATCTGGAGGGTGCAGGTTCAAATCCCGACGTACCAATGTTTCGATTTTCCAAATTAAGTACAATGCTCTTATGGTGAAGGAAACATCGGAAGTGAAGGAAAAGAAATCTTGTCAGTGTTTTTGAATATTTGAAAATGTACGTTTACTCAAAGGTGTGCGTGAAGTCTGCCAATTCGCAATGGGCCTGCATGGAAGGCCTATACACCCGCCAGAGGTATACACGGGGCCCTCTGGGGAGGGGGGGGGGGACACATTCTTATTCTAAATGTTTACAAATCTGAAATCTGTGTAAATTTGATAATAAGTGGCAACTGACAAAATACATTGCGTCTACCGGGGAAAGTAGCGTAAACACCTTCCCCAACCCCTAAAATCCTGTCGGTCTATGCGCCAAACACCCTGTATATGATCCTTGGACCAATTGTTTTTTTATTAATTATCATATAAAAAATTGTTACAATATTCATATACGAGTATATGAAATCCCGTACAAAAACCACTAAGGTTTGTAGTGAGGGGATTTTCAAATGATAATTAAACTAAAATAACATTAGTTATACGACCCATTTGGTGTTGCGGTTGAGAGGTCGCCGCAACACAAGGGTTCCGGGTTCGATCCCCGGGCAGTACAAACATTTGTGTGCATGAACATGTCTGTTTGTAATGGTCTGGGTGTTTTCTATGTATAATATGTATGTATTTACAAAAAAAAAAATGTATATAAGTATGTTATCCGTTGTTTAGTACCCATAATACAGGCTTTACGCTTAACTTGGGGCTAGATGGCGCTGTGTGAATGTCAGTGGATATTATTTATTTATTATTTATTTATTATTAGTTATTTGATACTGGTTAACTATTAAATTGAAGGGGAAATTTTTATAAAATCAAATATTCTCAATAGGCAATATACTTATTCTTCTTAGTATATAATTTTAAAAAATTACAGGCAGCAGTGAAGTACGGGCAGGTGGGCCTTTGTGCATCAAGCTGGAGGAGCTCGGCGCGTTGGACACTATTGAGGTGTTGCAACAGCATGAAAACGAACAGGTAGCGTATACAATATCAATCCGTATTGGAACACATGACGAAAACACAGACGCGCGCACACATACACACACACTACACGCACACACACACACATATACACACCACTTACATGTAAAATTACCGGGTATAAGAGACCTAACATCTGTGGTCTCGGGTGACGGGCGCAGAGCAGTGTTGACGAGAAAATACTGACTACCCACTATTACAAATTCTTTGTCATGGTCAGGCGTATCACTTACCACCAGGTGAGCCAATTGACCGTCCCATTCACTTATGACATAAAAAATACTACCACAAACACACATACTCACAAGTACACACGCGTACTCAAGTATCGTTGCATATTTATTTAACCCCATGACCGGATTCCAGGCACAGTGGAAAAGCTATTGTTTGTGACGCTTTAAGATGTCTCTATTGGTCATAGGGTTAATTCTACAATTTTAAAAACTGAAAATGAAGATTTTAATTCTTTTTTTAGTTTATTTGAACACTAAAATGAAAATAAATAAAATATCTTTTTATCTGCCATAATATATCCATTTTTAGTATATTTTTACACTGAAAAGGAAACAATAAAAAAGCCTTTCAATCCAGATCTTTGTATATGTGATATAAAAGTGCGTATTATATTTTACTCTATTGGTCATAGGGTTAATTCTACAATTTTAAATTCAATTTTCTTGTGGTCGTCTACCCATTCAGTGTAATAGTTGAGTAGTCGACTACTACGCCAAGGGTTTCGTGTTCGATCCACGGGTAGTACAAACATTTGTGTGCATGAACATGTCTGTTTCTATTGGTCTAGGTATTTCTATGTATAATATGGTATTTACAAAAAAAAGTATAAAAGTTTATCCGTCGTTTAGTACCCATACTACAGGCTTCATACTTAACTTGGGGCTAGATGGCGCTGTGTGAATGTCAGAGGACAAATATTTTATTTATTTGTGTATGTTAACAGGTCTACAAGAAGGTGTTACATATATTGGACACGTATTTCGCGGAACAAGACGACACAAGTGCGCAGCCCGCCAAGACGGACGAGGCGTACCAATTTGGAACTACGCAAACCAATCAGAATATAAATTTCTGATATACCCACTGTTTATAGCGACTTTCACTACGTACAATATCGAAAAATTACCGGGTATAAAAGAGACCTAACATTTGTTGTCTCGGGTGACGGGCGCAGGGCGGTGTCGACGGTAAATAATGGCAGGTACTTTAACTAATTTCCACAAACACTGCATGTGTCATGGTCAGGCGTATCACTATCGGGTGTGAACTGACCGTCCCGTTTACTTTGACACAAAAAACTGAAAATGAAGATTTTAATTCTTCTTTTTAGTTTATTTGAACACTAAAATGACAATAAATAAAATATATCCATTTTTAGTATATTTTTACACTGAAAAGGAAACAATAAAAAGCCTTTCAATCCAGATCTTTGTATATGTGATATAAAAGTATTATATGTTACGGTAATAAAAAACCTTTATTTTTCATTTCGATATTGTACGTATTAAAGTCGATAGATTAGATAGATTCATAGGTTTACTGTAGAGGTCGAGATTAGGTAGTTATTTCTGTTATCATCCTTTAACGACCAATTGCAGGGCACAGGCCTTCTTTTTAAGTACGAATAATAATAATGAAGTTACCGGGTATACGGTTGTCTCGGATGACGGGCGCAGTGCGGCATTTATGCAGAATAATAACTGTTTATCAGTTGTTGGTCTAATTCAATGCTATTTGTCATGGTCAGGCGTATCACTTACCATCAGGCAAGCGTCCTGACCGTCCTTCGTAACAAACTTCGTATTTGTCACAGGTGACACATTGATGATAAAAATTCTAAAAAAATAGATTGATCGTATATAAGTTTTTTTTTTTTTTTTTCAATATATCTCGGGAACACTCATTAATATTTATCTCAAGACTTGAGGCATGTCTATGTTATTCTTTTTCTGTATGAAATCAGTGATTAGTCCAATAAGTCGTCAGTGGCTCATTGGTATGGACTATTGCCTTCCGATCTGGAGGGCGCAGGTTTAAATCCCGCCGTGTACCAATGTGTTTTCGAATTTCTGAAATGATATGTACGTTTGCCCAACGCTTTCACGATGCTGCGAAGTAATTCAAAGGTTGTTCGTGAAGTCGGCCAACCCGCACTGGGTCTATACACCCTATACGGGTATGCTCGTGACCCTTGGTGGGGACGTTTAATGAGCTGATGATGATGACATAAATAACTCTAATTCCGACCTCTGATTATAATAGATCAATGTTAGATTACAAAGCAATGTCATATCGCTTAATTTAAGATTAGTAAAAAAATTGTAATACGACCCGTGTGGTGTAATATCGATCCTCGGTCGGTACAAACATTTGTGTGCATGAACATGTTCGTTTGTATTGGTCTGGGTGTTTCTACATGTCATATGCGTTTATATTTAAAAAGTATATAAGTATGTTTATCCATTGTTTAGTACCATGTTACAGGCTAGATGCTCAGTTTAGGGCTGGATGGCGGTGTATATTTATTTTCCTTAATGCGTTTTTTTTCTTAAAATTACATAGTTATATTGAAATTTTTCTACTGGAATATGTTTGTGAAGCATATTTATTTACCAACTTATAGCCACTAATCTTATGCTTGCTCAATTTCCACTTTGTGAAAACCCTTGCGGGCAAGGGTGGAATAACGCACATAGCTTTTTTGTTCTGAGTTTCTCCAATGATCTGAGTTCACTCACATTATCTGATTTTACTATCGTTTTCATTTAAGGGTGAAATCGAGATGAAGTGCCTTGTACACGTAATTTAAGCACATGTATTTAAGGATTTGTTCAGCTATATTTAAGTAATTAATTGTTAATCTTTACTTGGACAATGGGTAGATCCGAGAAATTGTCCTGGATATTCAAGAAAGTTGTTATTTTTTACTGAATATTATTTTGTAGATGCATCAAATTAAAGTTTTAATTCGCCTAAATAGCGAAAATAATAATGAAATCCTGTTTAAATCAATGATTAGTATCAAAATTATATAAATGACATGTTTGATCCACATATCCATATGCATTACTTAAATATATAACCAATTGTCATTTTACGAACTCGAAATATTGAGGTCTTCGCGTTTTTGAACAATTTTTTTATGTTAAGAACTTTAACTATCTTAGATTCTCATATAAGTTTGAATATTCTTGCATACTTGTAAGGATAACGAAGCTTTATGATAATTAAAAAGCTGAGTTATTTATGCTTTTGAATATAAATGAACTCAGAAAATTCACAATCATTCACGTGTTCTGAGTTATTTTAGGTAGGTAATGTGAAATAACTCAGATACTCTGAAACGACTCAGATAGATTAAAGTTTTGTTTCTTTTAGAAGTTTTAAAGGCTAAAATAGCTTGTTTAATAGACTGAATTGTGATGTTATAGTTTTTAAGTTTCATTTTTTTTTATATAAATAAAATTTTTCGCTTTAGTATTTGGCAGTTTTGTATTTCTCAAACACCTATTTATGATACCATTTTATTAAATATACTTTAATTGTATTAAAATAAGCTTCGTAGTTATATATGATGCATACGAGTCCCTCCGTACAGTACCCGTTGGCAGTGGCGTGCACTCCATATATGAAAATAAGCAGTTCATACCCTGTGCGTCCAGATAACCCGGGAAATCGACAACATATTAAATGATTCCCACGTATTCGCCCATTTTCCTTTACAGATTAAAAACCATAGGCGATCTGCTGTCATCAACAGCACTCAATATGACAAAAAAGACGTTAATTATGCCAATGATTCAGAAACAATAGATTCTGGCTGATAGGGCGTCAGAAACAATAGATACACATTGTACTACTCTCGCGTGCAAGTAAATCGACTCAAGTCTCAAGTGCGCATAAAAAGTGATATAACTAAAAAATGGCTTATTTTACGTCTATATAATGTTTTACATAATTAAACCCTAGTAATTAGGCTTTCAAATGGTAGCATAATATCAGTAATTTAAATAAACACTTGTACTTAGAATGCAACTGAACGCAACCTCGTAAACTGCTCTGCGCTCTATTCACAACTTGCGCGACACAACCCCTATAAAACCCCTGTAATCGTTTTTTCTTATCAGTCGCTCATTAGACGTTGACCTGAACACATCTCTGTAAATTAAAGCGTCATTTGTAGAAAATTATGGATACAACACCTGAAGAAGCCGCTCAAGTCGTTGCCCTGTTGCAAGAAGGTTGAACCACCGAGAAGTCGCTCTTCGTTTGAATATGAGTCTGCTGTCTCGAGAGTATACAGAAGGTTTCAAGAGACTGGTGCCTTCACTCGGAGGCCTAATACCAGCCGACGCCGGTGCACCTCGGAGCGTGACGACCGGTTTTTGGTCTCGACCTCTCTCCGAAATCGACACCTTACCGGCGTAGATGTGCAGCAGGAGCTACGTCAAGTTCGCGGGGTGACTGTCAGTCAGTGGACAGTTAGAAGAAGGTTGAAAGAAGCTAACCTTACTCCGAAAAGACCCGCTACAGGCCCGAAGTTGACCACAGCTCATCGTCAAGCACGCCTTTACTTTGCTCGAGAACATTTGGATTGGAGCATAGAGCAATGGCAGTCAGTCCTGTTACAGATGAGACGAGGATGTGTCTCCATGGCAGCGACAGGAGAGGTCGGGTATACCGTCGTCCCGGTGAACGGTTTTCACAGTGCTGCTTTGTGGAAACCGTTGCATATGGTGGCGGATCTTGCATGATGTGGACTGGAATTTCCTTAAAAGGCAAAACGGACCTTGTTTTCGTTCCTGGGGGAGGCCGGGGAGGAGGTCTGACCAGTGATCATTCATTCATCATCAGCTCATTAAACGTCCCCACCGAGGGGCACGAGCCTACCCGTATAGGGTGATTAGGCTTAGTCTCCACGCGGGCCCAGTGCGGATTGGACGACCTTCACACACAACCTTCGAGTTTCTTCGCAGGGTGAGAGGTTCCTCACGATGTTTTCCTTCACCGAAGAGCGTCAGATAACGTACATATATTTTCGAAATTCGAAATACATTGGTACGTGTCGATTTGAACCTCAGCCCTCCGGTAGGAAGGACATCCACACCACTGAGCCACCGACGCTCTGTGTGTTACCAGTGATCGTTACATTGAAAATGTTCTACTGGATCAAGTTGTCCCTTATCAAGGCTTTTATGGGGAAAATTTCATCTTGATGCATGACAATGCCCGATGTCACACTGTTCGGGCCACACGTGATTCTGAACGAAGTTGGAATTCACACTATTCATTGGCCAGCGCTCAGCCCCGATTTAAATCCATTGAGCACATATGGGACGAGCTCAAAAGGAAAGTTAGAGCGAATCCAGCTCCGACAAACATCAATGAGCTCAAGACTGCGTTGGTAGAAGAGTGGGGTCGAATACCACAATCATCCATTAAAAAGTTGATAAGGTCGATGAAGAATCGCATGAGAGCAGTGATCAGAGCTAGAGGAGGGAATACCAAATATTGACACGAATAATTTTTTTATCTTACGCACATTTTGTTTCATTTAAACACAATAACCCCATACTGTGAAATTGTATGAATTTTCAACATTTTTTACATTATCATTAGCATTAACCTTTTTTACTAAACTACTGAATCGATTTTCATGCAACTTACACCATTTTAAAGCTCAATTACTAGGCTTTAATTATGTAAAACATTATATAGAGGTATAATAAGGCATTTTTTAGTTATATCACTTGTTATGCGTACTTGAGGCTTGAGTCGATTTACTTGCACGCGAGTGTAGTTATCCAAAAATGGTAGTTTTTCAAATATTCTATGTAAACGGATTAGCCCGCTCACCTGGTTATAAGTGATACGCCTGACCATGACAGAAGCAGTGTTGAAGGAAATTTATAACAGTTGGTAGTCATTATTTTCTGTTAACACTGTTTTGCGCCCGTCACCCTAGACGAAAGATGTTAGGTCTCTCATACCCGGTAATTTTCACTAGCTTCTAATGACGAAACAAGTACAAAACTCCTATTTCACGAAAATATCTGGCACTGCGGTGGTACCTACCTAGACAACTCAGTACCACGTCTACTACCTAGTAAAGTAGTATGTATAAGAGATCTGTCGACTCGGCTGGCGGACACAGGGCAGTGTTGACGGAAAATAATTACTACCTACTGTTATTTATTTCCTTTACCACTGTTTTTGTCATAGTCAGGTGTATCACTTACCACAGGTGAGCGCACTGACCGTCCGTCATTAAAACAACAAAACCTCAAAACATCGCGCGCGTTATAGTTCACGGCTTTCTGTGAGCCTTAGTATCAGTCGAGCCGGCTCATTTGTTTTGGCACAAACGTTACATACGTCGGTGTTGTATTACATTCAGTTAATTAGGCTATAGCTCATTGGTGTACTGTTGCCTACCGATGTGGAAGGCGCAAGTTCAAATCTCGCCACGTACCAATGTGTATTCGAATTAGACGAACGTTTATCCAACACTCTTACGGTAAAGGAAAGCAAAGTGAGGAAACCTGCGCACGCCGGGGAAGAGAGTGAAAGATTGCGTGAAGTCGTCCAATCCACACTTGGACCCCGTGGACGACTATGGCCTAATCACCCTATACGGGTAGGCTCGTGCCCCTCGGTGGAAACATTTATGAGCTGATGATGGATTACCTACTTAAGTTAATTATTTTAGTCAATAGTTTATATCTATTATATTAATTATCTATTTTCCATTTATTTATTAGTTTACTAGGTAAACTAGCTTAGATATCGTGGTATCAGTCGAGCCTTGGGTACTATTAGTGCAGAAGCATGGCTCACACAAACCTAGTACCTACGGTATACCATTCAGCTAATTACAGTAAACTGTGCTATTATATTCATATAAGTAAGACATCTATGTATAGCCTTCCATCTCTCTCGAAAAGATTGTTCAAAATCCGCGCGCAATTGATATTGATTTTTCCCGAATTCTCCCTTTGAGAGCTTGTAGCGCTGTGATAAGTAAATACCGATATACCTAGTTACAAATAACAAACTTCAATACGTACCTATTATAATTTTGTGCTGTATTATATTACATACATGTTACTGTCTTGAAATTTATTAAGGAAAATTCTAATCATTCCCGCGGGAAATGGGAAAGCCTTCTTTTTAATCTGTGGTTGCAAGCCTTAACGTCAAACCGGGAAAACTACGCGTATTTACGTGATAAGAAAATTCCTGTAAAAAATACAGAATGCTTCGTAAATTTGATTTTGGAATTACGTTATATTTATGTCAAATTAGTATTTAGGCCAGAATTTTAAAAGCTTTAATAATGGCGTACGAAATATGCTCAGTGGTTAATTGCAAAAATGATGGATCAAACAAGAATTATGAGATGTATCAGTTTCCGACACTAATGAAACATCGAAATAGATGGATTGCCGCTATTAATAGAAAAAAGTAAGTAACAAAATTTTTAACCTGTTACAATTCCACTGCTGGACATAGGTATCCCCCATTTTATACAAGATATCCCGATCCTCCGCTTTTCTCAACCATCCTTCACCAGCGACCTTCCGCACGTGGTCGGTCCATCAGTACGGACGCGGTCTCCACTCCAGAACCCGTCTGCTAATCCAGCGAGATATATTATTAAATTTGGTAGTCAATCTGTTTGTTTGTAATGGTCTGGGTGTTTTCTATGTATAATATGTATATATTTACAAAAAAAATTCAAGTACGTTTATCCGTTGTTTTAGTACCTATAATACAGGCTTCACGCTTAACTTGGGGTAAGATGGCGATGTGTCAATGTCAGTGGATATTTATTTATTTGTATTATTTCTAAAAACATTTCTGATTTCATCCCTCAAAGAGACTCACAAGTAGATTTATCCACAAAATTATAATTGTGAACCAATCCCACAGTCAGTGCCCATGTCTCAGCTGCATATTGGTGAGGTCGCATTGTTCAAGGATTTTTGTGTTACCAGATTTAATAATGTACTACATAGTATATAAAAAAGTCGCTTTTTCTGTCCCTATGTATCATCATCAGCTCATTAAATGTCCCCACCGAGGGGCACGAGCCTGCCCGTATAGGGTGATTAGGCCTTAGTCGTCCACGCGGGCCCAGTGCGGGTTGGACACGCACACGCATAACCTTTGAATCTCTTCGCAGGCGTGCGCAGGTTTCCTCACGATGTTTTCCTTCACCGTAAGAGCGTCGGATAACGTACTTATAATTTCGAAAATTCGAAAACACATTGGTATGTGCCTGGATTTAAACCTCAGCTCTCCCGGTAGGAGGGCCATAAGTCCACACCATTGAGCCACCGACGCTCATGTATACTTCAAACTTTAAAACTACGCAACGGATTTTGATGCGGTTTTTTTATAGATAGAGTTATTAAAGAGGACAATTTACAATAACATCCGTTAAATAGTGGAGAAATACTGTTATTTTTGAGGTTTTAATGTAATGTCGTTTTTTTATATTTTTTCCATTTTTTGCGATTGCAGCAAACGCAGCCTAGCTGAACCCCACGAGATTTATCAAAATAATGGTTTTATATGCAAAGTCCATAGTTTTTATGTAATGTATTTGGTATCACCCTTGCGAACTCGCTAGTAGTACCCGCCCGGGTTCTACTAGTGGTATTACTACCCGGGTGCCCGTAGCCATGCTACTCGTATGTGGGAACATTGATGTAAAAAAGTATAGATTCGTGATATGCTCACAATACAATCGAAAAAAGTGTTCCGAATGCAGTGCCAGCACTCATACACATATTTCGAATGAGCGTACATTTACCTAAACAAAAGAGTTCAAACTGTACTCTCTTCGGCGGTTCGTTTTTGAGGCACGGATGGCGTATCTACCTTTATATATACAGAATATCATTGTGTGGGAAGGCCTGTGAACTGCAGTGGGCCGATATAGGCTGATGATGATAACTATTTCTCTCTTTCCCTTTCAGCCGAGACGGCACCCCCTGGTATCCTCGACACGAGACCGCGTATGCAGTGCCCACTTCACCGACGGCAAATATTCCGACATAGAAACAGCGCCTAATTACGCACCCACAATATTCCCACCGAGGCCTACACGCGAACATGCCCCCATCCAAAGACCAAGAGTCCAAGTCGTGACGCACCGCCGCTACATCATAGAGAATGTAGACTCGCAGAATAGACACGTTATCGAGTTTTATAGCCGAACTATCAACAGTTCTCCAAATGGCCGACGTATTTGTGTGTGTGATAAATACGCTAAATACACGAGTGAAGCAGAGATGGACAGCTCGAAATACTTCTTGCACGTACACGATAAATATGTTGGGTATTATTCAAGCTCGGGCAGGTATAGGAAGACGATTTGTATATATTTGCCAGATTAGAAAGGTGCATCATCATCATCTCCTTTATCATCATTATTTTTTTTGTTAACATGGGTTAAATGTAATACTAATTTTAGGTGTTTCTAAAAGTATACCTTCACAATCGCTTTCAATGGATATAATATGATTACAAGGTGGCGACACCTTAATATCGGCAAACCAGTGTATTAGGCTTAACATAATAATATGGGTTCTAAAATAGCCAAACACCTTACATTATTAACCTTACTCCGCGTCCCTGGCACCTCAAATTTTGGTCAGTCTGGCAATCAAAAAGTCTGCCAAAAAGCTATGTCCGGTTTTATCCAGATATCTGGCAACCCTACATGTATCATTCATCAGTCATAGAACTTAACCTTCGTAAAATGTTAGGAAAAGTCGTAGGAAAACTTAAATAAACAATAGACTAAATGCACAATCTCACTCAACAAGTGTCCGCAGGAAAATTATGCCCATCCGTCAGTTGAGCAAAACTCATTCATAATGTCGCTCGCTACATGTCATAGTGACATTGTAGTATGCTCGTGCTTTTTGATTTTGTACACTTTTAATGACGCATTGAGATCAAAATTTTAATGAATAAGTTTATGTCATAGAACTCATAAATATAACATGTGTCAACGTATGTGTCAAGCGGTTCGGACTTTTGGTTCATATTTCTTCGTGATTGTACATCTATTAATTATAGTTAGTTTATTGATCATGTACATAAGTAGGAAAAAGCCAATCAGTCTAACACGTCCCATTGCAATGGGGAGATTGCAAGGCCTTTGCATATTATGTACTAGCTTTTGCCCGCGGCTTCGCTCGCATTAAATTCGGGATAACACGGTACTTTCATTTATCACTATACATAGGATTTCCCATCCCTCCAACTTTAAAGGTTTCGGGGTCAATTTCAGATTTTTTTTTTAGCAAAAATATGTTATAGTGAGCTAACCTTAAAAGATAGACATATGCTGTCCGGACTTTTTTGTAGACCTTTAAAAGGAGAACAATACTCTCATACATGACTTTTGTGAAACTTTACTGAAATGAAACCGTTTACTCAGCGTACGCAGCGGAAGCTCCAAGTATTAAAAAAAAAACCCCGATTTTGAAACATTCATCATTGTTGCTCCGCTGCTATTGCTCGTAGCGTGATGATATATAGCCTATAGCCTTCCTCGATAAATAAGCTATCTAACACTGAAAGAATTTTTTCAAATCGAACCAGTTGATCCTGAGATTAGCGCGTTCAAACAAACAAACATACAAACAAACTCTTCAGCTTTATATATTAGTATAGATAATAGCTGACGGATAATGATGTAAAAAGTATAGATGCGTGATTATGCTCACAAAACAATCGAAAAAAGGTGTTCCGAATGCAGCGAAAGCACACATACACATATTTCGAATGAGCGTACATTTACCTAAACAAAAGCCTACAATCTGTATTCTCTTTGGCGGTTCGTTTTTGAGGCACGGGTGGCGTATCTGCCTTTATATATACAGAATATCATTGATGACGGATAGATGCATGTAACCATTGAGATACATGTAACGCTTAGAGGGCCTGTGTCCTGTGGGACGTTATAGGCTTAAGATAATTTAAATTATTAATGTTTATTTTTTAATAAAATGATAGTGCAATTTTTATTACGAAAACCTACTAAATAAAAATGTATCTGCAATGTTTAGTAAAGCGAAATGGTTGGTTCATATTAATTAAGTAGGTAATGTAAGCATAACTATTATATTTAATCTGGGGTGAAGCAATAGCACAAGCAAAAATAGGTTACCTATGTACTAAGTAACCAAATCAATGTTAGGCATCAATGATGTAAAAAAGTATGGATTCGTGATATGCTCACAAAACAATCGAAAAAGTGTTCCGAATGTACGCTCATTCGAAATACACATATTTCGAATGAGCGTACAGTTACCTAAACAAAACAGTACAAACTGTACTCTCTTCGGCGGTTCGTATGTGAGGCACGGATGGCGTATCTACATTTATATATACAGAATATCATTGTTAGGCATGCAAATCTTAACTGAGAAAGACCGTAAATATACCCTGGAAAAAAAATAAGCTTCTGTTTATTGACGACCTATTTGGTGTAATAGTCGAGACGTCGGCTGCTACACTAAGGGTTGCGAGTTCGATCTCCGGGCAGTACCTACAAACATTTGTGTAATGAACATGTTTGTTTGTAATGGTTTAGGTGTTTTCTATGTGTAATATGTATTTACAAAAACAAAATGTTAGTATGTTTATCCCTTATTTGTACCCATAATACAGACTTTACGCTTAACTTAGGGCTAGATGGAGCTGTGTGAATTTCAATGGATATTTATTGATTTATTATTATAATTTATAACTGCTTTAAGATTATACTAGGTATATGCCGTCTATTCCCTGTAGTCCTACCACGCATAGTACCAGTTACACTATTGGGAATTTCCTTACCAATAGAAGTCTATGGGAAGGGAAGATATCGGTCGTAAGACTTCGCACATGTCATTTTTATCCCATTAGTTTTACTCTGTAAAAATGTATAGACCTAATACTTGGTGTATGCCACAGAACTAATAATACATTATTAATTCTATTGTATATGTATTTAATTATAATGTACGTACCTACCTACCCATAGGAGATACATACCTACTTATGTATCCATCAAATATTTTATTACAACTTTTGAATATTATTTTTTGGATGGACTTTACACTTATGAACACATATTTGATTTCATTTGATGGCTTTCACAACTCCAACGGGCAAGTGGCGTGCGCGGAAAGCTCTGTCTAAACAGTTTTCAACGAGACTAGGGGTAATTTTTAGTGTCATTAAATATATTTTGTGGTCTTCATTTTTATATTACACTAAAGCCCTGATATTTTTTACGTTTTATATAAACTGTGTACTGATTTAATTCATAGTTATCGTTTTTATTATAATTATTACTAAGTCGAACTATTTTTAATTACTATTTATTGTGATCTTTCGAGTAACCTGTAAGACCTAATCTAGTCATTTCTGTGATCTTATTGTTATAATTTACCTATATAATTATGTCAATAAATTGAAAATACTTGGCTTTGTGTTTGACTTTTATTAAATAACAAATAAGCTGTCACTGCCGTAAAAAGGACTGTGGCTAAGAAATCTCATTCGTAGCGCAAATATTGTTTAGTCGCAAATAGTTTTATGATAAAATCTACCTAAAAAATAACGCAATTTTTGTAACCTATTTAATCCTGAAGGTATTTTTTTTGTTTATATAAAGTATACTCGGGTGCAAAAAAAACACTCGGATGGTTTTTTGCACGCGAGTGTCCACTTCTCGGACTTCCTGGAGGCGTTGACCAAGTTGAACGTTCATATGACGATTTCTTAGTGACGATGTTATCACGCTCCGATGTGCGGCGTTTTCTTTTGGTACTTTGACGGCGGTTATAGCCACCGGTCTGCTGATAACTTTGATATAGGTACACGTCGAACAGCGTTTCGGCTCATATTCACCTGCCGTAAGACTTGACGCTGGCCACCTTCGATCAGCGCAACGACAACCTGTTCTAAGTCCCTCAATTAACGCTACCTGAAAAGGGCGATTTCCGGTCCCATTGTTTATTTCGCGTTACCGAAATGGTCAATAGGGTCACAGGTAAACAGGCGTTGTCGGAAAGCTAACGATGTCTACTTTCATTAGTATTAAGAGTATGCACCCACAAACCCGCGGATCATGCACACACTCAACACAAACACACACACATACGCTCGCACACACAAGTTTTGATTTGATTTTGATTAATGTATTACTAGACGATAATTTAATTTATAAAGGTTTTTAAAAAGCTCGGGATCCTTTCCAAGGTCAGGCAGTATTTCACCCCAGGACAGCTTCTAGCATTATATCAAGCCCAAGTCCGGTCTTGTATGGAATACTGCTGCCACCTATGGATGGATCAGCCAAATACCAACTGGCTGTTTTTGGACTCGATTGAGCGGCGGCTGAGCGGCTCATTGGCGACCCTACTCTGACTGATGCTAAGCTGCAAAGCCTCGAGCATCGTCGTAGAGTTGCACGGCTATCATTTTTTACAGGCTACATTTCGTGAGTGGCGATGGAAATTACACGCGTTAATTCCACCAGGTTTTCACCATCGGGATACAAGACGGAGGCGAGCGTTCCATCCCTACGTGGTAGACATTCCACACATCCGCAGCCGCTTTGGTGCCTCGTTCCTAATGCGCACCGCAAAGGAATGGAATTCTTTGCCTCTTATGTGTTCCCCGATCATTACAACCTGGCCGTCTTCAAGGCAAGAGTGAATAGGCTGTTTCTAGGCAGTCATGATCCCTCCGGCATCTTACTTACCATCAGGTGAGATGGCGGTCAAATGTCTGCCTATAAAGGATAAAAAAAAATAACATGGCTCCACTTTCCTGTGAAAAAGTGTGTTTTCCTTAAAAAAGTGGTTATTTATTTTCCCAGTTTTTACAGTGAAAAGCAAAAAATTGGTATGCGGAGCGAAAAAGAAGAAGCAGCGTTGCATTGTTAAAATGATTCCACCAGGAAAGTGGAGCCATGTTATCCCGAATTTAACGCGAGCGAAGCCGCGGGCAAAAACTAGTATGATATATAACTATACATAGGATTCCCCCCCCCCACACCTTTAAAGGTTTTGGGGTCTATTTCCGAAAAAAAGTTCATATATATCACTCATCACATATATATATTATATACATATATCAGTATAAAGGTTTTTGGTTAAATTTCTGAATAAAAAAACATGTATATATATCAAGGTGTATATCACTATACCCCCCTCAATTGAAAGGCATTTAAAGTCCATTTCCAACTTCATACCAATTTTTAGCTTTCTACCTTAAAAACTGCGAAAAATCGGATATGATACTTCCTCCCTATTTGAAGGGTGGGGGTGTGTATTTTTGATAAAAAATATGCCATATTTCTTCGTTTCTGACAAATAGTCCGCATACCAAATTTCAGCGTCGTACTACAAAATTGCGGAATGTTCCATACAAACTTCCAATCCCCATTTTAGGGAAGTGGGGGGTGAAAACGGTACAAAAAGTAGCCTAAAACCTATTCTAGGTTACCTTCTATCAACATACCAAGTTTCAATAAAATCTACCTTAAAACTGAGAAAAAACGGATATGATACTTCCTCCCCTATTTGAAGGATTCGGGGGTGGATTTTTGAAAAAAATATGCCATATTTTTTCGTTTCTGACAAATAGTCCGCATACCAAATTTCAGCGTCGTACTACAAAATGTTCCATACAAACTTCCAACCCCCATTTTAGGGAAGTGGGGGGTGAAAACGGGACAAAAAGTAGCCTAAAACCTATTCTAGGTTATCTTCAATCAACATACCAAGTTTCAATAAAATCCGTTCAGCCGTTTAGGCGTGAAAGCGTAACAAACAGACAGACAGAGATACTTTCACATTTATAATATTAGTATGGATGTACCTTCTAATTTAGCTTGTAATCTTCATTAGGTTTTTCTTATTTTGTGTAAGTTAATTGATCTTTCCTGTCCATGAATGTATGTAAAGAAAGGAAGAGCGGTGTCTCCTGATACAGGCATGTTTTTGCTTAAAAGGAGACACTGGCCTTTACAAATTTATGTCTGTACACTTCTAGTGAAATAAACAATTTTATTTATTTATTAGTGAAAGTAGCTTGAGAAAATTCTGAACCATTTTGAAAATATGGGTCTCAAGTGAAAATTGAGGAAGTGTGCGATTTTTTTGCACCTGAGTTTATATGTACAATCACAAAACAAATGGAAACAAAAATGTCATTAAAATGGTAGAGATGCAGCCTTTTTTTTATAGAGGCGATTATCATAAACCACCAGGGTCTGGTTGAAATTTCATCAGCTCATTAAACATCCCCACCGAGGAGCACGAGCCTACCCATATAGGGTGTATAGGCCTTAGTCGTCCACGCGGGCAAAGTGCGGATTGGCCGACTTTACGCACAACCTTTCTATCTCTTCGCAGGCGTGCGCAGTTTTCTTCACGTTATTTTCCTTCACCGTAAGAGCGTTGGATAACGTACATATAATTTCGAAATCACATTGGAACGTGGCGAGATTCGATCCTGCGCCCTCCCCGTAGGAAGGCAACAGTCCACATCATTCAGCCACCAACGCACTGGTTCTAACTTAATGGTAAATAAAATAAAGTATTACTTTAGACAAATTTATTTGAAAACCTTACATCTAGTATAGTTAAAACTAATTCTTCTTAAGATTTGTTTTGCTCTTTCAATTTCTCCAGTTGTTGCCTGAAAACAAATAAAACAAAAATTCTTAAAATGATCATCATTAACCCTTTAACTGCTCAAGATTCTTTAAAGGGTCATCATTTATTTAAGAGCCTAGCTCTCGTTGGTTTAGCACATATGAAGCGAATGCCAGCTTTTGATGCAAAAATGATGAAATAGAAAGTGTATCCACCACTAAGTTCCTAGGCATTGTGATTGATGAGTGTTGTAGTTGGAAACCCCATATTGAGTATATATTAAATAAAATAGATAGGTTTATGTATGCCCTGAACAGAATCAGGCAAGTATCATCAAAATCAGCTGCTACTGCAGCTTATCATGGCTAAATAGGTTCTGTCTTACGATACGGTATTATAATCTGGGGCAATTCAGTGGATATTAATAGTGTTTAAGGTTCAGAAGAAATGTATAAGGAGTATCTGTGGTGCAGATTACCTTGACAGTTGCAAGCCTTTATTTATATCATTAAACATTTTACCATTGCCATGTCAATACATTTATGAAATTTCAATTTTCATTCATAAATATCAAGGTCAGTCTGAAAAAAAAAAACTCAAAATCAAATTATAGAGGACGGTAAGGCGACAAATTGTGTATCCCAGATCAAAAATTAACACTATACTCTAGAAATGCAAAAAATCTACCGTTTATCAAATTTAAGAAACAATTATACAAATTCCTTTTAAAGAAAATGTATTATTCAATTAATGAATTTTTAGATGATAAGAACGACATTTAATGGAAAGTTATGTATTGACATTTTGTATTTTTATCTTGTATATATGTATTAATGAATGAATTTGTTAAATAAAAATGTAATTTATAAAGAGGATAAAATGCAATGTTTAAATGTATAAAGTAATTTAATAGTATTAATTTTTTTGTAAAATGAATGATGGGTAATATTATGAAATCAAAATTTGCATGTTGATTTAACAATAGAATATGTTGGATTTTAATTTTGTATGACTGTATTGTAACCATATTCTCGCAAATAATAATTTATTATTATATATAATACTGTTCTATAAGTTGTATTACATTATAAGATTCATGATTTAAAGAGATACTTAGCTTTTTTATTATTTATTTAAATTGTAATCTAAGAATCCAGACACAATGGAAAACCTATAACTATAGGTGTGACGCTTTATGACATCTCTGGTGGTTAAAGTAAGCTACACAAATGAAGTTGGTTTGAACTTTATTGTTGCTTCTAGAACATGTCACTATTCATACCAATAAATATATAAATGTCTCCTATGTTCATGTTAAGCTTTAGATAACTATTTCATTATAACAGCAAGAGTAATGTAACAATGCAACTCATCATTCAGGAGTAAATCCAGTCATACAACGTATCCAGACTAAGAACTGAAAGGTATACTAACCTCAATTGTTGATTAAAATCATCTTGCACTATGTCGTCTTCCCAATTATCTTCCAAACGGACACATCTTCATCCTCGGCATCCTCTGTACCCCAGTCTGATGGACGAAAATAAAACGAAATTGTTAAAAATGCATTTCATTCAAGGCGTTTGGTTGCATGTTGTCTTGAGTAATTACTTACTCTCGGCGGGGAATTCCTCGAACTCGTCATCCTCCTCCAAAAGGCCGAGATCTACTTTCTGTTTATCGGTCATTTTAATAATTTTATATGGTAAAAATCGAATATTAAAGAAATCGTTTCAGAATGCGAAACAAACAATTCAATGACAAAGTAAATTCTGTAAAATTTGACAAGTCATGCTGTTATTACTCCTGACATTTTTACCTTTTTCACCTTTTACGCTCTTTGGTCTTGGGCTCGGATCTTTTAAGCACCAACATGGATATTTATCATTTACGAATTTTATGGAATATCAAAAAGAGTTTCCTAAAGCTAATATAAATATATATTTTATCCATGTAATATCAATATAAAATTGCTGTAATAAATGTACGATATAACATTGTCAAAGTATTTTGAAAATCCCAACGACGCGTGACGAGACGTACAATGAGTACTCTTTCTCTCTCTTCAATCTATCGCAGTTCACTGCTGGACAATGGTCTCCCCCATTTTGCGACAGATATCCCGGTCCACCGTTTATATTATTTAGCCACTTCCAGCGATTTTTGGCGGGTCGTCGATCCATTCCAGCCGGAAGCATTGCCTACAAGCTCCTCGCTTAAAAAGGAAAAAAAATTGAGTGATATGTATTCTTAATAAAAATAATAATTTTTTTTTCAAGTTTCTTGTCGAAACCTTGTAGCAGTTCACAGAATACATATATACTTACAGTTTGTATAGTGTAGAGCCGTGGTTGTCAAACTGCGGCCCGCCGCCGTTATTTATGCGGCCTGCGACCTAATCCGGTGAAGTTGTGAATGGCCATCCGCGGCCAACAGCAAAAATAAAAATGTCCTGTATCAAAGTATTTTTTTTTAAAATAAACAAGGCTCTATAAACGACTTTGCGTTCGACATCATTAAAGAATTATGATATTTTATAAATGTCAGAAATTAAGCTGATATTATTTTTAATAATGCCAAAAGGAAAAAGTGCTCTAATACTTACGAAATTATAGCAATATTTCGGTAAGTATGCTGGACGATGGTTTCGCACAGTTTATTCAATAGCTCGACTCCGTTTCGCGTCTTAACTGAGTACTGGGCGTAGATTTTTCGTTCAGCATACTCACCTCACTGAGCTCGTTTGGTATTCAAACGAGCGTTATAGCGCCATCATTTCATATCATTCTAGGTCAAAAGTCAAGCAAAAGTTTTATTGCTGTTTGGCACTATTTCAAGAAACATTTTTGAGACACATTGTTCATAGGTACATTCATAGATTTAGAATTAGGGCGCTAACCATGGCAGTGGTTGCGGGAACGGTGGAGTAGGGGGTGCTGAGAAACCCCGGGCTTCGAACAGCTGCCATAAAAAACTACATCTGGCGACGTATAATGGACGCACAATACGGCTGGATCTTTGCTTCTCGGAAATAGAAGTAAGTCAGATAAACTGGATCATTCTAGGATTATCAGAACTGTGAAGGTGGTGTCGGTTTTCTGGTGCAAAGACCCTAGTTAACAACATTGTGAAAATCAGTAGTGATGTTTCGAACCGGGTTGCATACCTCGTATTTAAACTCACCGAAAGGTACTTCCCGAAGGTGGTACAGATATTTGCGCCGACCTCCTGACGCTCTGACGAAGAGGTTGAAGCCATTTATGAGGATATCTCCAGGGCCATACTTCTCATAATAGGGCATAATCTCGACCTTCTACAATATTGTAATGAGGGGCTTCAACGCTTAAGTGGGAGTACAAGAACGCGACGAATGGATAATTGAACTGCACAGATCCAATCAGATTGGAGCGCAGGAATCACAAGGGGCAGATGCTGGTCTTCTCTTCTTAAGAATTATTTCTTCAAGGAGAATACTTAAAGATGATGGAACTGGCAGAACCCGGACTCTGTGACAAGGAACGAGATAGTTTTTATTATGGCGGCTATGGATAATATATTTAAGAATTTTTCAATGGTCAATAGGTTATTCGCCATTTTACCGACTCGACGTAAATCAGATTTGTGCAGCACTGGAGCAACAGAGCTCAGGGTGATGACGGTATTACGATTGAGCTAGTAGCTCTATGCAAGCCGGTGGACGACCCGTCCTCCAGGGAACAACACCAGAATCGTGGTCCAGAGGCGTTGTCTTCTTGTTCTTAAAGAAGGGTGATAAAACTCTCTTGAAGAATTATAGACCGGGTTGTGATTATGTGAACTGACTGAGACTTAACAAAGTTGGTCGTTTAGCAGATGGTTTACCAGGATAAATCCATTTATTGTGGTTTAAATAACAATCATCATAATGATATTTTGTTCTCGTCAGATCATCGGGGTTTTTAACTTCAGATAATTTCTTTTTTCGATTTACCATTGTCGCTCACTAGCCACATAAGTACTTATGGCAAATAGTTTTAGGCACCCACCCACGGCTCAGCTAAATTACACACTTGCTTTTTTTTTTTTTTTTTTTTTTTTTTTTTTTTTTTTTTTTCGGAATGACTTATTGCTGTTGGCCGCAGGTGGCCTTCACAGCTTCACCGGACAGTTGGCGAGCGCAGATGGCTCTCAGCCCAGACACTTGCACTTTTAAGAAGTCATAATAAGAAGTTTTCGCGGAGTTAGTTATAAATTTTCATTTGTATGAAACACATATTCAATATGACAAACACTGCAAATTGTTTAAGTATTTTCTCCTTGATGTAGACATCGCGTTAATTATAACTTTAATTATAACAGTACTAAGCTGATAGATAAAAACCGATAGATTTGTAAAATTTAAAAAAACTCCGCAAAATGTCATAATTTCAAATTTTGTAGATATATAATTTTGTATATAATCTAGAACAATATGTATAAATACTTTTTTCGACACCAACTACCGAGTAAACTTCTGCGGCCCGGCATTGGCACTCACATTGGCATGTGTGGCCGTTGGTTAGAAAAGTCTGACGACCGCTGGTGTAGAGCTTATGTTTTTGGAGAAAAAAGGGTGTGACATAAGGACGGACAGACAGACTTAACGAATCTATAAGGTTCCCTTTTTTTGTCATATAGCTACGGAACCCTAAAAATTATTATTTCAATATTACAAACAGACACACTAATATTATTTATATATTTACATTTTTAGATACCTATTATACAGGCAGGTATTTAATAAAAGACATTGTTATTCCACACATTTATTTCGCCGTTAATATTCATGTATATTAAGTACACACACGCGCAGGCGACCCCTAACCAGATGGACGGATGATCTGGTTAAGTGGGCGGGTAGCAGATGGATGTCAACTGCAAGGGATCGGTCCGCGTGGAAATCATTAGGGGAGGCCTTCGTTCAGCAGTGGACATAATTAGGCTGTAATGATGATGATGATGAAGTACACATAGTATATTTGACTTTTATTTGTTACAGTGTAATAATAATACAATATAATTATCACAAAAATATCACATTATAAAAACTGGATAGGTATAATAATAGTAGATACAATAAGGTAGACAGATGCTAAAACGGGTGCCAACAAAGTTATTCTGAATTTGTATTTTATTTACGTAAGCAAAAACAATTTTTATTTACGTAAGCACAGGTAATATGATATAAAAGGGAGAAAAGAAAACATAAACAACGAGTACTAACAATTTTTTCTTTGTGTTAGAAGATTGGGGCCGGGTAATCACTTTTTTCCACGTTGGAGGTGTCTCTCGCGCAAACTATTCAATTTATAAAAAATATATTAGGAACCTCAATATCATTTTGCAAGACCTACACACTGATACCCTACACGTTAGGGTTCGATGCAGAAAAAATATTGATTTTGTCATAACCTTAACGGTTCACAGAATACATTTACTCGCAAAGTTTGAACAGTGTAGTGTTAATAGTTCCGTAGTAAAAGGATGTGACGTGCGGACGGACAGACAGATAGACGTGGCGAATCTTTAATGGTCCGTTTTTGCCATTACTATGATATTCCCAACTAAATTTCAATAACACTACGTTTTGGTAAGCTAAGGCACAGGGATAAACAAATTATCATTTCTTTTAAATAAATAATCATCAGAAACTAAAAAACGTAACTACGGACACTCGTAAAAATAAAATAGCTCCTATTTACTTTCAAAATTTTAATTGTAATTTGTCTTATTTTTCAAAATATTTCACAGAGTTATTACGTACTTGTGACTTAAAAGGTGTTAGGTCACAGCTTTTGTACCTCACTCTATCGCAAGCAACGCTCGAGATCATTCAAAAAACGCAGTTAACTATCAAATCGGAAAAAAATACCTTATCGGTCAATTAAATGATAAAAGGAGCTTCTTTCTTAAACATTCCAATATGATATTTTCCCTTCTTTTGTCCGAATAAAAAAATATACTTACAATAAAATTTGGCTTCAAAACCATAGACAAATGTCTAGTTTATCAGATATAATCATGTTTCCTCAAAATTGAGTACTATTTAATTTCTTTGATCATCAAACACCATACATATGAATAAATGACTTAAAAGCTAATCACAAAACACGTAGTCGTGTAAAAAACCTCTCGAAGTGCCAATTATCACTAAAAGGTCTACAAAAGAGGTAGTAAACATGACATAGACAATACCTCTACACCCCCCTTAATATGGAAGTACAGAAGAATACATTATTCTATGAATTACATCAGACTTTTCACCGTCGGTTTCGGTCCCAAACAATAAGTAAAATCATTTGCATTCAAAGAGCAAGTAGCGGTGAAGAATAGACGGAATCTCCAAAAACTTCACCATATCCACCAAGTTGGGACCACAATATCTACGGAAGAATATTCTGCATTGATTCAACAGAGGAAGAGGGTTCCTAGCTCGTTCTATTAAGGCTTCTTTTTGCACAGCTGTCATGTAGCTGTTCCTCTTTATCATGCAAAGATCGAAGGCTTCAGCAGCTTCTAGAAGAAGGTAGAAGATGTCGTCAGCGTTCTGCTCGGTGATCGTGTGCAGATGGTTGAGAAGACCGTCCGGGTCGCGGAACTGGGTTTTCATGATGACCTGAAAGGGAAAAGACTTTTTTAGAGTCATCAGTCGTTTGTAGCATTAGGCTTATTATTTCCATAAGTCTTATGTAAGGGTTTTTACTATTTGACACTGATGATGTCCACAAACTCATCAGCCTATATCGGCCCACTGCAGGGCACAGGCCTTCCTGCACAGCACGGCTATGGGGAAATTTCCTACAATTTTAAACAAGTAATAAGGGTTGCATTGTTCATTTGCATTGCTTATGCCATGACGAGCAGACGAGTCGCCTGCGATACATCGGTGTAGCCAGCCTGGGCTCAGGCAGTGGCGTGCACTCCATATATGCAAATAAACAGTACATACCCTGTGCGTCCAGACAACCCTGAAAATCGCCAACATATATAATTATTCCACTTAAACGCCTATTTTCCTCTACAGGTTTGAAACATGGCGATCTGCTGTCATCAACAGCACTCAATTTGACAAAATGTAAATTATTTATTGATTTAACGATTAGTGTCATTAACTTTGCATACTCTACTATAATCTCTGGGCACGCCACTGGGCTCAGGGTGGGGCAGCAGTCAACTTACATTGTATTCCTTTTTCTGACCAACCCTCGAGCGCAAGGGCTCGTCCTTCATTTAACGTTGGTTGCCTAAAAGCTGACGCTGCTAATCAGTCGGCTAACCAACCGTGGACTGACGCCAGATGTCGCTAAGATCCAGATACACGGGAGAAGAAAATAGCCTTAACACCGCCACTAAGTCCTGCAAAAAAGCTGTGAAAAGGGCTCGTTTTGTCCATATACGCAGAACAATGGCCGAACTATCTTCGTATCCGTCTGGGAGAAAAGCATTCTGGTTTAGTCAAAAATGGTTGAAGCGAACTTTCGTCGCTCCTCACTTCCTCCGCTGCAGAAGCCTGAAGGTCAT
The DNA here is from genome assembly GCA_019425675.1 of Leucinodes orbonalis. Lineage (NCBI taxonomy): Eukaryota > Metazoa > Arthropoda > Insecta > Lepidoptera > Crambidae > Leucinodes > Leucinodes orbonalis. The sequence goes on from PQWD01000948.1 coordinate 108,841, forward strand.
TGGCTTGCACGGCTAAAAATAAGGCAAATTCACTTGCCTCCCTGTTTGCCGAAAACTTGAATCTTGACGCGGGTATTTCAGTTCCACCTGTGCTGCCTCTGTGTGATTTTATAATGCCAGAAATCAATATACACCATAAGAAGGTGCTCACTTCTTACCCATAAAATACTTCGTGGTCTTGGTGTGAGTAAAGCGTTTGACAGGGTATGGCACGACGGCCTTCATATCGACTATTCTGATTGCTGTCAGTATAAGAAAAACAATTTTATTTTAATATAATTAGGTACCTTATAGGTCAGATCCAGGGTGGGGCAAGCGCCCCAGCTTGCCCCAGTGTGGCTACGCCATGCTGCGATGTATTGAAGCGCTTGGATTTACTTAAGTAATGGCTGAAGTTTCTTACCCTGGCTCCATACTTCAGGAGTAGTCTCACGATGTCAACTCCTGGCGCCATATTGTTGGACAGGTACTCAGCTAGAGGTGGTCGTAGCTGCGCCTCGTCTTCTTCGCTGTATACCTTCAGGTTCGGATCTGCGCCGCACTCCAAGAGGATCTGGAAGTGGAAGATGCTCATGATGCGTACAAAGGTTAGCGAACTTTTGCGTGTGAACTATGAATGACATAATGAAGACATGTTCTACCACTGATATTTTGTATATAAAAAGGTTTTAGTGAAATTACCGGTATAAGAGAACTAACATCCGTTGTCACGGGTGTCGGGCGCAGAGCGGCATTGATGGAGAATAATAACTGACTATCAGTTGTTGGTCTCCTTCAATACCGCTCTGTCATGGTCTGGCGTATCACTTACCATCAGGTGAACGTCAAGATTGTCCTGTACACTTAACATATAAAAAAAGATACGTCGCCCGTGCCAAAACGAACTGCCAAAGAGAATACAGTTAAGGCTCTTTGTTTAAAAATGTACGCTCATTCGAATGTGTATGTGTGCTGTCGCTGCATTCGGAACACTTTTTTCGATTGTTTTGTGAGCATATCACGAATCTATACTTTTTACATCATTGTCTACCACTACGATTTTCAATGTCTATTCTCAAAGTAAATAAAAAGACTGTCATACTGTACTTACTTTAACGATTTCAGGTCCATTAGCTACGTTGTCTGAACAGGCGACGTGTAGCGGTGATCCGATCACGGAACTTGAGGCGTTCACTTGAGCTCCTGAAAAAATTAATGTCAATTAGTACAAAGAAGAAATATTAGTTTTAGATATCGTTACACAAAGACAATCTTAGTCTATGGTCCGTATTTTAGAGCTAGGTTCAAGCGTTGATCTTTACTTAAATAGAGATAGAAAGGGATTGCGCTATATTGGATAAATAGTGGCATCCCTTTCTAACCCAATTTAAGTAATGGTCAACGTTGAATCTCGTTCTAGATTACGGGCCTAAGTCAAGTACGAAAATCCTTTATTGGAAGATACCTACATGAAATTTTTAAATAAAATACCACCAAATATTGCCGAGTTTTCCCTTCATCAGTTTAAATCATAGATTCTAAAAACCATCATAAAGAATGGGCACCTACTGCTCAATAGAGGAATATTGTGGTATGTGGTTGTGCTTGCCACATATGTGTTTCAGTAGATAACAATATCTTGAAAATAAATATAAAATATTATATTATCTGTGTCTAATACCACAGATAATATAATATTTATCACTTAATTTAATAAAGTGACTTGTAAGTTAACAGAATACTGTAACCGATTTCGTATCAAAGTTGAAATTAACAAGTAACTTTACTTGTTTCGAATTTGTTTGTATACCTACCCCTTAGAAAGAAATATCAACAAAAAAAGGTCCGAGCTACTTGACACACACGTTGACTAATTGTCATATTTATGACATAAAATTATCCATTAAGATTTGGACCTTAACGCGTCATTAAAAGGGTACAAAATTAAAACCACACGCATACTACTATTTCATGTAACGAGCGATGTAATTATGAATGAAAATTCTGCCCAACTGACGCGATGGGTAGAATTTTACAGCGGACCCTTTTTAAATGAGATTGTGCATCAAGTGATTTTATTGATTATCTCAGGCGGGCCTATGAAATAAAGAATAAACCAACCTGCAGCCAACAATTTCTTCACCATGGAAACGTCTCCCTTCAAGATGGCCAGGTCTAATGGACTCGGCTTGTTCACCTGTGGAAACTCGTAATTCAATCTGGCGCCTTGTTTGATCAGCAGATTGACTACCTCCGTGTTACCTGTTAAGGAAGAATCAGGTTTTGTGATTAACTAAGAATCAACTCTTGAGCTATTTTTAAGTACTCTACTAACGTACGACTACAACTATGTGACCCCCTCCTGGCGCCAAGCCTGGATCCGCCCTTGGTCTACGTAGGTACCACCGCAGTGCCAGATATCGTCCCGTGAAATAACTTTTGTTTTGGGATGAGCTCTAGATGTCATTTATTAAAATAAGATGTGTTGAACTTAATTTTTAATTTGAAGATTCAAAAGTGTCTTACGGACTTCATTTTTAAGTATTTTGAACTAGCAGCACGCCGTGGTTTTACTTCCGATATATCCCTTCCCGTGGAAACACTGAAGCGCTTTTTTCCAAGTATCAAAAAACATTTTTGTGCTTTACTTTGGTATTTTTAAATGTTTTTTTTATTGTATTTTCTGCATTATTTTTGACGTTCATAAGTGCTTTTTGTAAGCCTAATTTCAATAAATGGATTTTGACTTTAAGTTTGACTTCAAAAGGCTGCTACGAGCGATCTCTTTCAGGCAACCTTTGGATTAAGTTTTGAGGGATGTTTGCAAGTCTTACCGCTCAACACAGCATAGTGCATCACGGTTCTGTAGTCGTTGCGAGCGTCGGTCATCGCGTTGATGTCGGCTCCAAAGCTGAGCAAAAGCAGGACAGCATCGATGCCCTGAAAAACATTGAAAATACTTTTTTATGTCTGTTAGGGTCCTAACTCCCTAGTTAGCCCCTAGTGAGCTCCCTAGTGAGCTGATGATGATATCTTTTATTTAAAGTCCCTACTTTAAATAAAAGATATCATCATCAGCTCATTAAACGTCCCCACCGAAGGGCACGAGCCTACCCGTTAAGGTAATTAGGCCTAATCGTCCACGCGGGCCCAGTGCGGATTGGACGATTTCACACACAACCTTTGAATCTCTTCGCAGCGTGCATGAAGGTTTCCTCACGATGTTTTCCTTCACCGTAAGAGCGGTGTCAGATAACGTACATATAATTTCGAAAAGTCAAAAACACATTGGTACGTGGCGGAATTTGAACCTCAGCCCTCCCGGTAGGAGGCGGCAGTCCAAACCATTGGGCCACCGACGCTCTAAAAATAAATAAAAGTTATAGTGGGCTGTAAATTAAGGTTTACTCGTGCAGTAGACCGAAATACGAGAGTGGAATCGCGACCGGTGCGTACGTGTCGTAATGTCGGAGGGTCCTGGACCGCCTGCGGATCACCGATCAATGCCGATCTCCCGAAGCCACCCGCGCTCCTACAATGTCCTGATGATTTTAAAGTTTCTCAACGGGTCTGGCGATCTCCCCATGGCTATGCTTGTGGGAAGGCCTGTGTCCGGCGGTTGGCCGTTATGATAATATAATATGACATAAACAGACATGCACACAAATGTTTGTACTGCCCGGGGATCGAGCCCGGAATGATGGTGTAAGAGCCGATGTGTCAACCATTACACCAAATGGGTCGTCAACACATCATGACCATTTATGCATTTCATTCATTCATTCATAGCATTTATTCACATTTATTTGAATCTACCGTCACCATGCAAAAATATATCAATCAGCCAAAATTCATACACTGCTGAACGTGGGCCGCCCCCAAAGAGCGCCAACCATTCCGATCCAAAAATTTAAAAATATCCATCTTCATGAAGCTAACTTGAATAAATATTCTTGCTTCGGTTTTAAGTAGTTCACCATTTTTTTAGGGTTCCGTACCTCAAAAGGAAAAAAACGGAACCCTTATAGGATCACTTTGTTGTCCGTCTGTCCGTCCGTCCGTCCGTCTGTCAAGACCCTTTTTCTCAGGAACGCGTGGAGGTATGAAGCTGAAATTTATATCAATTTCTCAGGTCTACTGTCCCTTGAAGCTGTGAAAAAACCAAACTTCTAAGCCAACGCAATCAAAAGATACAGCCGTTTATGCCGCAAATTTTCGACACTTGCAAGGGAATCAAAACCTACAGGGTGCTTCCCGTGAACTCAGAATCTTGAAATTTGGTACGAAGCAACGTCTTATAGCATAGATAAAGGAAAAATTACGAAAACCATAATTTTAGTTACATCACATAATATATATTTTTTTAATAATTTTAAACTTACTACCCATTTCCTCATAAACGCGTAGAGGTATTAAATTGAAATTCATACCAAATACTCAGGTCTATAATACCTTTAAGCTGTAACAAAATCAAACTTCTATGTCAACGCAATCAAAAGAAACAGCAATTTAAGCTGCATATTTTGAAACTCGCAAGTCGAGTACTTGTACAAGGGAATCAAAACCTAAAGGGTACTTCCAGTCGACCTAGAATCTTGAAATTTGGCATGAAGCAACGTTTTATAGCACACATAAAGGAAAAATTCCGAAAACCTTAAATTTTTAGTTACATTACAAAATATATATTTATTTTAATAATATATAAACTTATTACTTTTTTCCTCATGAACGCGTAGAGCTATAAAGTTATACCATAGTTATGACTCGATTGTCGTAATGAACGAACTTTGTAAACCTTGCAGGTTTGTACGGAACCCTCGGTGCGCGAGTCCGACTCGCACTTGGCCGGTTTTTTATTTATTTATTAGGCAACCAACAAGATAAACACTGGTACAAGCAACAATAAATTAGAGACAAACTTAAAGCTAAGTGTCACCTAACTTATAGGTTGCCGCGGCATGCAATGTGGACTATAGTATTAAAATTAAAAATTATATAATTTTTTAAAAAATGATGATTTTTTTTTATTAATTTAACATTCATAAGTGTTCTTCGTGGACTTAAATACATACTTTTTTATTTGATTGTCTCACCTTCCTCTGCCGCGCAGCCTTCATGAGCGGCGTGAGACCAGCCCGGTCCCTGGAGTCAGGGTTGGCGCCGAAGGTCAGCAGCAGTTCTAGTGACTCGGTGTCAGATACCAGGTTGATTTCCGACCCGAAGAAGTACCGCTTGTTCGGATCAGCGCCATGCTCTAGGAGAAGCCTGGCTGCGTCCTGTTGTACAAAACATAAAATTTGAGAGCGTAGCTCACTGGTGTGGACTATTGCCTTCCGATCTGGAGGGTGCAGGTTCAAATCCTGCCACGTACCAATGTGCTTTCGATTTTACAAATTTAGTACGTTATCTGACGCTCTTACGGTGAAGGAAAACATCGCGAGGAAACCTGCGCACGCCTGCGAAGAGATTCAAAGGTTGTGCGTGAAGTCGTCCTACCTGCATTGGGCCCGCGTGGATGACTAAGGCCTATACACCCTATACGGGTAGACTCATGCCCCTCGGTGGGGACGTTTAATATGCTGATGATGATGCATGAAGTCGGTCAATCCGTATTAGGCTCGCGTGGACGACTAGGCCTATACACTCTCTAAAGGTAGGCTCGTGCCATTTATCGGGGACTTTAAATGAGCTGAGGATGATGACTGATTTTAGAGATGCCCAAAGCCGGATGCCTAAATAAAAACACTGACTTACGTAATGTTTGTTCCGTATAGCAAGCCGTAGTGGTTCGTCGCACAAAGTGGTGCGAGGGAATTCCTCTCCAGTGTCAGGCCGGTAGTCCACAGCTGCTCCGCTTTCTAGGAGCAATCTCACCAGCTCTGTATACCTGGTCGAAAAAAAGAACGATACACAATAAATATCCAATCTAGTTCCAAACTGTTTAGTTTGCCTGTAGTAGAAATACTAAACAACGGATAAACATTTATTATGTAATTAGAAAACAGCGTCGGTAGCTCAATGGTGGGTACTGTTGCCCTTCTACCGGGAGGGCTGAGGTTCAAGTCCCGCCACATACCAATGTGTTTTCCAATTTTCGAAAAATGTATCATGAGGAAACCTGCTCACGCCTATGAAGAGATTCAAAGGTTGTGCGTGAAGTCTTCCAACCCGCACTGGGCCCGCGTGGACGACTGAGGCCTAATCATGAGCTGATGATGATGATAGAGTCACCCAGACCAATGCAGACAGACATGTTTGTTCATGTGTCGGGGGTATGATTCTTGTCCCGTTACGTGGACGCCAAGTATTTTTTACTTGTCAATATTGAGACATGAGGAAAGCGACCGGGATATTGGGGGCAAAATCCAAGACCTAAGTCCAGCAGCGGAATGCAACAGATTGAGGAAAAGAGAAGCGTAATCGTCAAAGGAAATCCTCACCCATGTTCAGCGGACAGGTGCAAAGCGCTGTACCCGCAGTCGTCTCTTG